>OMLM01012556.1:0-21744 GCA_900302695.1 Helostoma temminkii
GTAGAGGATTTGATCCTGTTTATTATGAAACCAAACAGGTTAGACCGAAAGTGCATTAACACAAGTAGTTGTGAAATAAGTGAGGAGCCTGTTAGATGTAGTAGTTCCTTAGCAGGAATTCGTTCCTGTAATGTTCACTCTGTAGCAACTAATCATTATGTTGTGCCACTTTTCCTGAAGGGATATAAAACGAGGAAGCAATGGTCAGATTATTTTGAATGCAAGAGGAAGTTGGTATTTAGTATGTTGTATGTTTATTAAAAGCGATGATTATGTAATGAGGAGCACAGATTCTGAGCTAATGAGGAACAACTTTATCTAAAGGAAGTGAGATAAGTCGATCATGTCAGTTGAAAGCAAATTAGAAAAAGTTAGATCAACTTAAAAGATAAATTAACTTAAAATATTTGCTTTCCAGTGATTGATAATTCAATGATGTCAATTCTGTTGAGAAGATAAAATCAATTACGTCAGATGCAAACAACTTTACATATTCTAACATGAATTATTTTATAAACAGAGCTGTGTAACAGCCACTAGCAATGACAGATCAGACT
This sequence comes from Helostoma temminkii, assembly GCA_900302695.1. Classification (NCBI taxonomy): domain Eukaryota; kingdom Metazoa; phylum Chordata; class Actinopteri; order Anabantiformes; family Helostomatidae; genus Helostoma; species Helostoma temminkii. Next base: position 558 of record OMLM01012556.1, read on the forward strand.
CACTGTAAACATTCTACATGTCGTGGTCCTGTTGTGTTTCACCTCTGTGGTCATCTTGCATTATCTGTTTGCACCTGTTTGTGTCATCTCTTACCCTTTGGCACTGTTCGGGTCAAATTGACCCGGTTTTAATTTTTACAAAGAAAAATCTGATATAACCTGACCTGAAACTCCATGGCCTTGGCTTATTTTCAGTGTATTTTGTTAGACGATTTATAAACATGACAGAAATACATTATCTTACATTGTTAAATTTAATCTATTAATTGCAAACATTCATCACAAATGTTATCTGTAGTGTCTGTGGTTGAGATAAGGACAATATGTGTTGAGGATTTTTATATATATTTTTTTATTTCTATAGTGCTATAAGGGTCCCAATAATGTCCCGGGTCAATTTGACCCGAACATTACAAGAGGGACCAAAATGTGAACATAACAGAAAAACTATATGGATTGTGTTTCTATAATTGAGGTTACAGTATACTGTATGGACAGGTGTGATGCATTAAAAGGGCAATCAGACAAACGAAAGCTATGGTCAAAGCCCAGATTTTTTCATTGGGTCTCTGACCAGCCTGTTGAGCCAGGAAATAATCAACCAAATAGTTATACTATTATATGACAGCTGCAGTCTGTCTGCGGAAGCTTAAAGATAAAGACTTTAAAAGACAAGAAACATTTGATCCTTGTATGTGGGATTGCAGATGAGCTACAGCACTAATGATGCTTGAATTGGAACAGTTTGAGCTTGTGAAAGTGTTCTAGCTTGAGATAAGACTTCATCGTGGAAAGTCTATTTATTTCAACAGATGAATTTGTTGTAATTCATTTTAAATCCCAGCGTACATCCTGCGTCCTCTGCCTACAACACAGGCTGGGGTCACTTAAAAAAGGAGAAAATGTCAGACACCTTCTGTGGGGGAAGGGTAGTGGAGAGGGAAGGCAACAGTCCCTCCCTCTCTCCCTCTGTTTCTTCCTCTCTCTCTCTCTCCTCACACTCTCTCCCTCCCTCATACCAAGGCTGGCTATCAGAAGCGTCTCAAGTCTGCACCGTTTGCTGTAGCAACGCAGCGGCTCCTGCATCCTCCTCTGCCTCATCTGCATCTGACATCCACACACCACAGGAGCCTTTTGTGTCTCCACGGGAGCCATTGTTGTTTCCTTTTTGGAGAAAAGGCAACACCATGGACATGATGGGCAAAAAAGAGCGACGAGGCGTGAATTTCAAAGGCTTGCTGAAGAGGAACTGGCTTCTGATTGCCACTATTATATCAGTGGTGCTCGGTATGTGGAAGCCCCTTAACGTGTGCTCATGTATGCTGAGAGAATGAGACACTGTCACCTTCAATGATGCAATTTATGCCTGTCTACATTTCTGTGTTTTCCTCTCTTATTGTTTTACCATTCAGTCTTGCCTCCTCCTGCATTTATGGCTGAAATAAATCAGCCTCTTTCGCATCATCTGTTTGAGGAAACCTCAACACTGTGTATGAAATTCATGTTAACGGGTAAATGCATTGTATGCTATGATTATGTTTCATATTAGAATGAATGTAGTGAGTGTGGTGTTATAGGAGACATAGCCTCTGTCTATGTCTCACCCAGTGTCTGGACATGTCTCAGTCAAACGTGACCAGACTAAAGTGACAGCTGATGCTGGGTCTGTGTGAGGATTCCAGCACTGAAGCAGTGTATACGTGCAGGTGCTCGAACCATATAGGTTGATCTTAGCTGCGTGTCTTCCAGTCTTGATGCTAAGCTAATTGTCTCCCACTTCTGGAACAATGTTTAACACCCGGATATTGTATTACTACATAGACTCAGTAATAAGGACAAGTACATAGTTTTTTGTGTATTTTGAGCAGCATTTTTTATTCTTCTTGAATTTCATTTAGTATCTAAGCTGAAATTAAAATACTTTTCTGCAATACTTTCATTAGAGTAACAAAACAGAAAATTCTATACGATTTAGTTTTGTGACTTCGTGGCCATATATATAATATACTAAATAATAGACGGTTGTTGTTTCTCTATGTAGAAAAATAATTTCTTTATAAACTATATTTTCATAAAACAGCATTATCAGTGTTCTTTCGGTAGCTGAGTTTCCTACCTAACATCTGTTTAACAAACCGTCTTATTTGTATGTCAGAATTTCTGACCAAGTCATGAAATCATTGCTAAAATCCTGCTAACATTCAACAGCAGGAGCAAACAGCATAAAAACATACGCTCTGACGGTGGTTAACATAACTCCTGTCTGTACTGAGCCACACTTTTGTGAGCAGATTTGATACTATTTTCTTCTTTTTAATAATTAAAAACATAATTATGGTTAAAAGGCATGGTTAATTCAGCATTTTTGGCTGAAAACTGCAGGTGCCCTGTTGTTTGTGGATAACAGCACAGGAGATTAGATCAAATACATGCTTTTCCCTGTCATTAGTTTAGATTTTCACTCTAAGCTTGAAACACTTGTTACAGTAAGTGTCAGAAATCTGCAGCAGTGTACGATGAGTTGCCAACTGCATCAAGCAGTCAATAATGTCCCCAGACACCTGGGGGCCTCAAACATTCTAGAATCAGAGCATAGGTTTTAGTTATTTGATGAATCACAGTTTGTACCACAGAAGTGGCCATGTTTGGACCATTAGTAGTGGACAAACATCTAATTTTTTGCTTACCCTAGTGAGATTTAAGCTAATTCTCATCTGCAGAATAACAGGTGTTTTCTAATGGGTCAGTTCTGTCTGTTTAATATCCGTGATGCTGGGTTGCTTTGTTGGTGTTTTCATGTCCTGCAGGGCAAAGGTTATACATCATTACAGCAGCAGTAAAGTGTGTCATCCCTTGTTGTTCTTTTACCTGGATGACCTCACTTTTCAGCAGGCTTATTACACATCAAATATAGCACTTTGTAAAGAAGACTTCTTCTGCTTCATGGCTATTTACAGCATCACACAGAGATCACTAGTAAAGGTCATGATTTAAACCCAGGACACTGAGCACATTTCAGTTATTCTGAACTCAGCACAGTTCATTGTTGAGTTTCAACATCGTAAGTGGGATGGAAGAAAATTGCACGCTGTCTGGTGCTGCTGTAAAATCATCGCATGAGTCTTTTACGACCGCCATCATCGTACAGGAATTGCAGCTGTGAAATTAACAAGGACACGGTGATTGATCAGACCCAGCAGGTTTCACATCTGTGGGCCAGTGCTGCAGTTAAGATGTGCAGATACAGATGAGATGAGCCTCATCTAAATGCAAGAAGAGTGAGCTATTTAACCTAGCAGGCGATACGCATTAGGTTTTTACAGTTTGCAATTTAAACCAGCGAACGCAGTTTGACTATCCTCCTGGTTAGTTATTTTGGACCAACAGAAAAATGCTTAGTTTTATTATGCTTTTATCTTAAGGCTGGTTCAGATAAGGTGTTTTTTATTGTTGTCCAATAAATCTAACTACACTACCAGTCAAAAGTTTGGACACACATAGGGATCACCATGTTTTTCATGTTCAGCTGTGTGATATCATTACAAAAGGGTTTTCTAATAATCACTTCTTCTTTTAAATTAATAAACCTACATTAGCAAACATGCTATTGGAAGACAGTACTAATGTTTGCTGATTATAGGCCTCTCTACTGTATATTTGTGGAGTATTCCTTTAAACAACAGCAGTTTACAATATAAACTTAATGTCTGTCTTAATGTAACTTATTGTCTACACTGTATTTCGGCTTATCTTTCAAAAATGTGGTCATTTCTATGTCCAAACTCTTTTAATGATAGTGTATGTATATGTCAAAAGAAGGGGGAAGACTTAGAATAAATTTGGTCAGAAAAATATTTGTGTGGGAAGCAAATGAAATTAATAAAACAAAACAAGAAATTAGTAATAAGGGATGTCTACATTTAGTCAGAGTCCTGTCCTGCGTCTCAACTTGAATTGACCATGAATACACCTTTCCAGGTCTGGAACCAGTGTCTGATTTCAAACCAGTGCTTTGCATTTTGAGAGCCACAGAACTGGTCAGGAAAACTGGTTCCAGACTGGCATCAACTCTTTGCTGGTCTTGGACAAAAAACCAATTGGATCTGGGACTATCATGACCACCTAGATCAAATAAAGTTTTGTTGTAAAGATGGAAGTCAGTTACTAGATTTGTTTAACTGCAGTACAATTGATAAAGTTTTACAAAAATCAAAACATCATGGCTATTCGTAGTGATCAGTGTTTGGATGCCGGTGTAGTTTTGTAAAGTTTGTTGTTTCTTATTGTTCGTATCAGTGCTGTGAAGGTGGAAGTGTATGTTGATATAGTGACACAATGACATGGCTCTACAGTAGAGAAACAAACCAGTTAAAGTGTAACATAAGAGGAAAATAATAGTTTACCTAATTACTGAACTGCTCGTTTATGCACAGCTAACCTGTTCTCATTCCCAGGATTTAAATACACTTTGTTCACTTTGTTAACAACATTTCCCATCTTGTGTTGATTCCAAAGTTCCCTTTGGAGTCAGTGTTTGACATCCTAGAAGCAGTATTTGGTACCAAGGGAATGACAACCAAAATGATTGTGGTGTCAGAGCTGCCATCATGATAACAGTAATAGTTACAACTGTGGAAATGCTGTCATTTGGTTGAGTTGAGGCACAGAGACAGCTGGGTTGGGGTTAGGAAGAAACTGTTCAGTGTTACATAAAGTGAAAAATACACTGTAAGTACCTGTAAGAATATACAATAATATATAATCATATATGTCAAACATCTCAAACATCTGTTGTTGACCCATCCAACCACCTTATCTTCTTCTGTATGCAAACTTTTGGTTCAATAAACTACATCTATGCCTCAAATATTGACATAACTAGGTTATTATTGTTAATTAAATATCCACTGCAGAGTGATGTTAGATTTTTGTTAATATTTGACTTTATTAACACCTGATAACACACTTTTAAAAATTCTACATGCCTTTCTTATAGCGCCAATGTTACAACTGAGCTGGTTGAATTTGTGAGTGAGTTACAAGCCAGTTGCATCACGCTGTAATGTAAGAGTGTGGTTGTGTCATCCCAGTCTTTAACCAGCCATTTAACCGACTTTAATGGTGGTCTGTTAGGCATGATAACACAAAGGTGCTTTGGTGTGCATTACTTATTAATAATGTGGAATATACACCAGTGCATATTGTGCCTCATGAATTTCATGTGAAAGAAGTGCCACTGACCTGTAAAAGTGTCAGCTGATTGTGGTAATTCTGCATTCATTTAGCTGACGCAGGACACATCCAAATGTTCCATATAATAAAACTGAATCAGTCTTCTCTAGTCTGCTTTCATGCATATTTTCATGGTCCATTATTGTTTGGACGGTGAGACAATTTTTATTCTTTTGGCTCTGTACACCACCACTATGTATCTTAAATAAAACTAACAATATGTGCTTAAAGTGTTGTTTAATTTAGGATGGTTGTCAAAAATATTGGATGAAATATGGAGGAATTAAAACAATTTTTATCAAATACACCAAAAATAACAATTGGTTCTAATGGAAATGTGTGTGTAATTGACTAATTTACATAGAAAGGTTTGTTTTTATTCATTAAAAAAGTTAATTTCATTGTTATACTCTGATTTTAGAACCTGTTTTGTTGCTTAAAGTCTCAGAGATCTCAAAAACACTACATTACATTTAGTCATTTGGCAGACACCAAAATCCAGAGAAACCTATAAAGCAGAAAACCTAAGTGTGGGAGCAAACACTGAAGGTAAAGTGCTAAAAAAAAAGGAGTTTAAGTTTCACACAGTGCAATGGAGGCACAGGAAGGCACAGGAAGATTCAGAAGAGTTCTGTTTTCTACAGCTTTTTGAATATTGTGAATGAGGTAGCTGAGCGTTCAGCTCATTCCACCGGAGCTGAGGAGCTCTGCCTTGGATCTTTTGCACTATGGACCCAAAATATGGAAAAGAAATGTTGAATAAGAAAAGGAACTGTTCATAATCTATTATGCACAGTTGAGGTATCAATATGGTGAGAGCATGCACTGTTGCTGCCAAAGAAACTGGTTCAAAATGATGATTTGACTGCTGACGAAAGCAGCAGGATGAGTTATGTGCTTATGGACTTATGTGCTGAGTAGGGCTGCTTCTGTTCAGATTTGGCCAAAAGGTTCAAAAACGTATTGGGTGTTGAACATTTCAAATCCATTGTGGTGGTGTACAAAGTGAAAATGATGTAAACTGTGTCACTGTTCTATTTTTTGTAGCGCTGTGCTGGTTTTCTATATACAACCATCACATCATCGAGCACTTTGATAAGATTTCTCTGTGACTCTGTCTTTGTCTCATCTTACAGGGATCAGTTTGGGCATCTTGGTCAGAGAGTACGCATCGCTCTCCAATCTCGACAAGCAGTATTTTGGCTTCCCAGGAGAGATCCTGATGCGAATGCTGAAGCTGGTCATCCTTCCACTAATTATTTCAAGCATGATAACAGGTAACTTGAGTGTACTTCCCGTCCCGAGGTTAGTGATAAACCCAGTGTGATGATAGATACAGACGTTTGCACATCTTAAAATACATTTCTTGGTAAATCCACTCCTTTAGAAAATGTCATCTCAACTCGTGGTGATAAAATACTCCTCCAGATTATTTCCAGAGGAGTTTTTTTAACTAGAAGCAGAGAAATATTTTAATACAGGAAAGGAAAAGGGAGAGGTTTACAAATGTACATGTTCTCCCCAAAATAGAACCAAGCTAAAAATTGTTGAAGTCAACTTTAATTTCCATTGCAAACATTTAGTTGACATCTTTTTCTTTTTCTGTCACAAACCCTCATGTATATTAACAAAGTGTTTTAATGTTAATTGTTCACCTTTGCAAGAACAATGATCTTTCCTAACCATAACCATACTGTACAACCAGACACTTCATATAGTTGTGTGCCTCCTCCAGCTAGTCAAGTTGCAGGTGAAATGCAACAACACTGAATTCACTGCTGTTGATGACATTAACATATGGTACGGATCAGTTTGACTAATGATGGTGAAAATGTGTTGTCACCTACAGACTGTGAAACAAGGTGGAGCTGATTTTAACCACCGGACATAGTGACAGTTAATCCCTAAATGACACACCAGCATTTTAGTAGTTTAGTAATGATTTTATAAAAATCTAAAACTTCAAAGTTTTTTCACTGTTTTCAAAGTAAAACATTTCTATCTACAGTATGTTTATCATGCTTGTTCTATGTGTCAGGTGTTGCAGCCCTGGACTCTGAGGTATCGGGAAAGATAGGTCTGCGAGCTGTTATTTATTACTTCTCAACAACCATCATTGCAGTTATTCTTGGTAAGCTGATGTTTTCTTCACTTCTCTAGTTTCCACTAACACTGTATTTATACCTGTTAATCATACCGTCATCACAGCATACTGAACTCCCATTGCAGGAATTATTTTGGTGATGACTATCAAACCAGGAGTTTCCCAAACAGCTGACCACATTGATAGAACCGGCACCACACCCAATGTTACAACAACTGACACACTCTTGGACCTCATCAGGTGACCTTTTATGCAAATATATGAATGACATACACCGATCAGGCATAACATTATGACCACCTCTACAATCTAATGCAATCCAATGCAACAGCTCTGCCAATAATGTGTCCTCCAGTATGTTAAGTTAGAGGTGTTTCTAATGTTATGGACTCCTCGTTGATGTAAACAGGGAGGCCAAAACATTAGAACACTCCTCTTGGTATAACTTCACTGCCACAATGACCTTAATTATGCACATGTAGTAAAATTGTCACATTTCTGACAGTTTCAACCTAAAAACTGAAAATGTATAACTTTGCAAATGTAGAATTCATGGCACAGCTGTTCTATTGGATTGTGTTAGATTGTATGGTCATGATGTTATGAGGCTACAAACAAAATCTCAAAAGATTCAACTGCAAAGCAGAGCAAGGATTTATGAGAGCAGAATTGAAGAATTTGAGTAACTAGAAATATAAGTTAGCTAAAATAATCATTAGTAAATGTAAACACTTTATTAATTTTGAATATATTTGACCAAAATTATTCTATGTTGGGGGGATTTAGAAAAAAAGAGAACTGATTATTACAAATATTAAAAAATCCTAAAATGTAGTTACACAATTCCACCACACCCTTTTCATGACTTTGTAGCCATGTGAGCAAAGCAGCAAGTTTCTAGTGTTAAATTCTGCGTCCACTTGCATTAAAAGACTCTACAGCCTTATGTTTTTTATCATATCACACATTTATAAACCTGATCAATCACTAAAAGGGTTTGTGTTTTGGAAATTGTGTGTACAGTTGCATTCTGTCAACAAGCAAAGTTGTATGAAGTCAAAAAATGAAGTCAATCCAAACAGCTGTTTATTTGAACATGTTACACTGAGTCGGCTCTAAAGGTCAACCAAAACTGTCCACTGACAGCATTAGACCCCAGCAAAGATAAGTGCAGATGAGTTAGTGTTTCAGTGCCACTGCCTGAGCAGATGTTAAAGCTACAATATGTAACTCAAGCTAGCACAAAAAGACTCAAAATGAGCGAGCTTCACTTTAAAACATATTTTTAATTTAAAAAATGTTCAAAAAAGGTACATACTGTTATAGCTGTCATAACTTTCAATAGACAACCATTTGGTGTTGCACTGACAATCAAAAGCTAATTGTAGTACACTTTGTTCTCTTTGGGGAAATTCACTTACCCAAAATGATTCTTTTCTCATCAACAGAAATATGTTTCCAGAAAATTTAGTGCAGGCCTGTTTTCAGCAGGTAAGAGGCTGGAATCATTTATTTTATATATATGTGTGTGTGTGTGTGTGTGTTTCTCATTGGAAGTTAACTCTGATTAAATCTAATTAATTCCACTCTAGTACAAGACAACACGCAAAGAACTGGAGCCTCCAAAGGTTTCATCTAACACAACTACACCTTCACCTGTAACAACTACTGTGATGGCAGTGGTACAGGTAGGAGTGGAAACACGCTTGCTCTGTTCATCTACAGCTGTGACTACCTTAGTGCTAACTGTTTCAGCAGTGTCTCCTGTTGGCCATTTGCATGACTGTTAGGATTTTGATCTTAGCATAACAACAGTGTGTCCTTGTTGATCCATCTGTTCTACTTTACGTTTCATGTTTCTGCACCTGGCAACCAGTGTCTGATCTAAATGCATCAGAAGACCCAATAATGAGTTATACCTAATACTGTAGGTAGTCATGACTCAGTGGGCTGTGATCCCATAAAAAACATTTGCTCTGCTCATGAATGGGTCTTTAGAGTCAGCTAATGCGGTTGTGAAAGCAGCTTCCTGGCTGGGTCTTAACTAACTGAATGAATCACTCCCTTGTTTCTTGTCTTGCTAGAATATCACTAAGGACTATAAAATCGTCGGGGCATATTCGGATGGAATAAACGTACTGGGAATCATTGTGTTCTGTGTTACCTTTGGACTCGTCATTGGAAAAATGGGTGAAAAGGGACGCATCCTCCTGGAATTTTTCGATGCCCTGAATGAGGCAACTATGAAACTGGTCCAGATAATTATGTGGTACGTATAAATGAGTCATTTACTGAGCTTCTAAGGTAACAGAAGCTAAACCCTAAATGGTGAACTGATACCTTTTGAGTACAAACCATTAGCATCCCAGCTGCTGAGACCCAGATCTGGTTGTCTCTTCTTGACCTGTTAAGCCCAACAGTTACTGCCAAATCTTCACTTGAGGGTCAGCGTTTTCACCCCTGAACATAAAACCGTTTCGGACAGCACAGCCTTTTCTGGTACCACAACATGTCAAAGCCTAACATCAAAGATATATGGTCATGAAAGCATCACATAAATTGAAGCTACTAAACTACAAACACATTACTCTGTAGCATCTAGACTTTAGCTCTAAACATGTTTCGCTTTCCATCTTGAAGGCTTCATCAGTTCTCTTCTGAATGGTAGGTGAAGCGTCTTCAGAACTAAGTCTAAGTCCAGTTGCTCCAGAACAGAACATTTAGGATAACTATGACCTGGAACTGAAAACCTTCACAGACATTACTCTGTAGCATCTCATACAAATAAATGATCTGTCATATGCTTTAGTTTACACTGGCCTGGTGAACACAACTGGTAAACTCAGAGCTGATAATTCAAAGAATCATAATCAAAACCAAATATGATGCTCACTATAGACGTAATGATTACAGTTGTCTTGGTGCTGTACTGAATGAGTGGCAAATGTTGTCTGTAGATATGATATGTCATCATTACAAAAGGTTTTGTAAACAGGTATGTAGAAAGTGAGATGTAGAAAATTCATTCATTATGCATGCCCCCAACCCTCCCATACACATGCATTCTCCTGCACCCTCCAAAACATTGCCAGTGTTGGGAAGTACCATTAGTTTCGCATACCATAGTCATAGGCTTTTTGTGGTGGAATGAGCTACCGAACTCTGCATGCTCAGCTAAATCACTCCCAATATTAAAAAAACTGCTAAAAACAGAACTTTTCCATAACTTTCTATGCACCTAAATAAATTACAAAAATGCACAAAAAAAAATTTCTTGCACTTGCATCTCAAGAAACTGACACATTTCTTCTAATAGGCTTTGCTTAAAAAATTTTCTCCTCCATTTTAATTTTAACCTCACTTGTTAGTTGCTTTGGATAAAAGCGTCTGCCAAATGTAAATATACCCAGTGCCGTCTACTAATTACTACTAGCTTTCCAGATTAGCACAGTGCAACATTAATGTTATCACTTTCCTTTTTTACAACTTGGCATTTCATATTTAACTGGAACAAAGACACCAATGGAAAATACAAGACAATTTGTTCGTTTAAGAAAAAAAGATAAAAACTACCCAACTAGTGATCAAAACTGACCAGAAGTTGGGTAGCAATACTCAACACTGTGTCAAATAGTTTTATTTGTCCAACGTGTTAACGTCTACAAAATGCTATTATCTTAGTATCTATAGCCTAAATCGTTCATTGTTTGTGTTTTCCAGCTACATGCCAGTAGGAATCCTGTTCCTCATTGCTGCAAAGATCATTGAGGTAGAAGACTGGGAGATCTTCAAGAAGATGGGTCTTTATATGGTGACCGTGCTGAGTGGGTAAGCTTTCCCATTACTCTGTATGCCCCCGCCCCACACACTGGGATTTATGCTTGACATTTGGGCCATATCTCCACCCAGCGATACAGTAAAAGCTGAGCTCTCTGTGGGTGCTGATAACGGCCAAGGACATTTAAAACTGCTCAACCTGCAGACGCAGTAATGAAAACTTTGCTCGTGCCTCTAAATCTAAGTGACACCATTAAAAACTGTACAGTAAATCCCTTCCAGTTAGGTCACAGAGTTAGTCCAAGGCTTTTTTTACACAGTAACGTCCTGAATGTAGAATACATATTTTTGATGCATAACTAAAATCTATTGCAAAATCAGGAGACACAGAACTTTTACTCCCTTAATTAGTATGCGTAGCATTCCTTAGCCCTTACTTTTGATTAGAGCTGTAAAAAAGGCAGTGAGAGTGTGCTCACTATTCACTAATAAGCCACAGGGACTGCAGAAAATCAATTACTGTGAATGTCAGAAAAAGGGTTATTTATATTTCCTGAATCTGGAGTTAAGACAGTCTGACATTTTTGAAAGAGCATGTTAGGGCTTTTTTCTAACTCCAGACTGAAGAATATGAGAAAAGCGTTTTAATTAGTCAGATCAACCCAATAAACTTCAGAGAACCTAAGATTCGTGCCCCTTCCCCACCCTTAAACTGACAACGTACTGATTACTATTCACAAAGTCTAGATATTTGCCTTGTTGGACTGATAAAACTATTCAGAAGCTGCATCAGAGTGGTTAGTTTTCCCAGACTGTTTTCCCAGACTGTCTAAGTCTTCTAACCCCTAACCCTAACCCACTAACCAGTTAAGTTCTTAGTTCAACAAGATATTTTATGAGAAAAAAAGCTCCTCATCACAAATGAACAGCTTAAATACTACCTATCACCAGAAGTAAAAAACTGTTGGCTATAAACAAACCACAGTCACAGAACATAACATCGCCACCACTAAGCTTCCAACCTGTAATTAGATATAGCACGCTTACCTCTTCTACAAAAGTGTCTTCTTTTAGGGTGACCTGACCTAAGTGTCCATAGCTTCGTCAGTTATTAGTCTCACATCCTTTTTTTTCCAAGCACAACAGAAAAAGTATATAAATATATATAGTATTCGTAATGACATTTAATCTTCCCAACAACCTCTGTAGCACCATTTAGCGACTTCTTAGCAACTTTTAAGATCAAAGCTTTAAAAAAACACAAGTGGGGTATTTACTGATGAATTTTACGTCATAGAATACAATATGTAAAAATGTTTTATGTTAACACTTTGGGATGAGGGAAGGGTTGTGTTTATATTGTAATTCCTTTTAATATTGTAATATCTATCTGTTTTAGCCTAGCAATCCATGCCATCATCTGTCTGCCACTGATCTTCTTTATCATTGTGAGGAAGAATCCCTATACATTCACACTGGGAATGGCTCAAGCCCTGGTGACAGCACTTATGATCTCCTCAAGGTCAGAATTGTGCTCATAAAGCCAAATCATATTGTGTGCATGTTAACAGTAACACTACTCGTGCACATGTTGTATTAAATAATAGTGGATCACTGTGAACGTCTCCTAGCTCTGCCACTCTACCCGTCACGTTCCGATGTGCAGAGGAGAACAACCGTATCGACAAGCGGATCACCCGCTTCGTCCTCCCAGTGGGTGCCACCATTAACATGGACGGCACTGCGCTATATGAGGCGGTGGCAGCCATCTTCATTGCACAGCTGAACAATTACCCTCTGGATGTGGGCCAGATCGTTACCATCAGGTACAGTTTAGATAGAGGTGTTTATGGCTGCATGTTATATTACAGTAATGAAGAATCCTGATGAAGCTCGTCTGACTGTGACCACACTCTCACAGTAGAAAACATAAAAACATAAAACAATGAAGCAACATGGGACACAACACTACAAAGTCAAATTGTCTTGGGTCATGTGATTGGCTGCTTTCTAAGAACACTGACACCTGGAAACACAGTAATGATATTCTCATTACATAATGATTACTTTAATTATACAACATACTGAATAGATACTTAGTAGTTCCAGGAAGAGTTGGACGTCAACCCACCAAACATAGAGTCAATGGGCAACCACTCTACCAACTGATTCACTTGTGCCACTTGTCACCAAATAAGCTAGCCTAAATGAATAAAACCAAACAGGGGAGCTGTGAAAGCACAGTAAAGCTACCAGTAGCCTAAAAACAAGTGAACAAGATCTCCAATCAGAGAATAAGACATTCAGTGCATCACTGTGCTGTCATAGGACAGAAATTAAAAATGCTAAGAACATATTTCACTTCATACGTTTGATGATGTTTGATACTCAGCCTTAGTCCCATGTCAAAATGTGGGTGGCTGTGGATCAGGAGGTAGATTAGGCTGTCCACCTACTGCAGCGTCAGCAGCAAAATCTCCAGCCATTGAACCTCAGCTCGCTCCTGTGTGTGTACCCCATCTGTAAGAATGTGTTAAATAACTAAATATAAGCGAAATAAACCATCGAGTTTCAGGCTGGACTAAGCACACATGTTTACTTATATTTCATATATTTAATTTATGCCATAGAGTATATTGCATATATATTTTCTATGTTTGTATTGTTGTAACAGTCAACTGTTTTGGCCTTTCAAGGACCACCAATGTGCATCTAAATATATAATATCTGCCTTTTAAGGGAAATATTTACAACATTGTGTCTCTTTATTTCAGTATAACTGCAACAGTTGCCAGCATTGGAGCAGCAGGAGTGCCTAATGCTGGCCTGGTCACCATGGTGATAGTCTTAACAGCCGTAGGATTACCTGCAAATGATGTCACTCTGATAGTGGCTGTAGACTGGCTTCTGTAAGTTTATCTGTTGTGTTTCTATGTGGATTAACTTCCTGCCTTTCCTACTGAAATGAACTACTGAATTTTAAAAGGCAGACACTGTAGATGAATTTCTGGTGTGTTTCAGGGACCGGTTCCGCACTATGATCAACGTGCTCGGAGATGCCTATGGAGCAGGCATCGTGCAGAAACTGTCCAAAAGGGAACTGGAGAGGATGGATCTGACATCAGACGTGGACGTTGCCAACCCATTTGCTCTGGAAGCCACTCTGGATGATGACGAGTGCGAGAAGAAATCCTACGTGAATGGAGGCTTCACAGTCGACAAAACGGATGCAATCTCCTTCACTGAAACCTCCCAGTTTTAGCCTATGGCTGGCTTGGAGGAGCAGAGAAAGTGCCACGCTGCTATGGATCTAAAGCAGAAAACCTTCCATCATGAAACAGCACCATGACAAGAGAGGATTCGACCAGACCCATCCAAGCTCAGACATCAGCAATAGCAGTTTCCATTAAGCTTATCCCAGATGTTCACCCATCATGTTGGACATTTACAACCGTGACTTGATTGAAGTGCTTCCTTCTTACACTCAAATTGTGCCAAGATTTAAAGAAGTTGAATAAGAGTGTGTTCTTTCTAGCAAAGATGCACTTAAAAAATGAGTTCTGTGTGTGTGTGTGTGTGTGTGTGTGTGTGTTTGTGTGTGTCTGCGTCTGTTATTGGACTTATTTTTGGTGAAAATCATAATTTAACACAAAACCAACTATTTGAATTCGACACATCATTTCTATAGACTTCATTTGCTGCTCGAGTACACAACAGTTCTCTGTTGTCTGTATAATATTTTTTTTGCGTGGCTGTTGTTGAATGTCTGCGTCCCATGATGCACTGCTTGTATATCTATGTGTATATTTAAACTGTGCCAAACATAAAAAGTTATTTTTTTTGTTTGTTTTTTTCCACTGAGCTGCATGAAGCAATATGTTAAAGAAAAGCTGATCACTAACTGCAGACTTATTTTTTACAGAGACTTCAGAGATTGGACATGGTTAACAGAGGCTTATGAAGTCAATGAACACTGTGAAATTTGAGGACATCTTTTCCAGAACCACATTGCTAACATTTACTGATGTATTGCAAAGTATAATAATTATAAATCTGTGCTTAGGCAGTGTAGGGAAAACCTAAACCGTATAAAGTATCTCAAAGTGTATTTTTTCAAACCATTTTTACTCAGTTCCTGAGTTTATTACAGTGGTGTCATAAGTAAATCAACTTATGAGATTAAAGAGTAAAATCTGAATATATTGAGGCAAATATTCTCACTGTAATGCCAGATTATTTTGAGAATATTCTGAGAGTAGAAGTCGTACTATTATGAGAACTAAGAATAAAATCTAAAAAAATCTGAAATATACTGAGATTAAATCATAGAAATGCAAAAATAATGTTATAATATTCTAAGAATACAAATATTCTAAAAATAAAATTGGAATATTCTGAGGTAAATTCTTAGTATTGGGAAAATAAAGTCAGATTTTTTTATGTGGCACTAAAACACTGTTGTAAAAAAGCTCATAATTAGAATGTCTGTAAGTGCTTTGTTCAAATTTTGCTACTGTTTTGCAAAATATATTCAAATGAATTGAAACCAGAAGTAACTGAGCTATGGCACAGACATGACAAGCTTCAGTTAAACTTTAGCTGGTTAGAAACATTTGTGGTAAAACAACAAAGACCTTTGGACACATGTTAAGCACAGTTACGTTCAGAGGGCTGTTAGCTCAGGTTAGCATAGAAACTGGGAAAGGGGAAACAACTAGAAACAACATATGCCTTAAAAGCCCTAAAACCAAAATGTCACTTTTAGATTTCTGCATATAAATGAAATGCAACAGTTAATTAGCAAATGTGTGGGTGGGAAGCTGTGTAGTTGTACTGTGAATGTTGGACAGTGCTTAAGCTAAGCTATACAGCAACTTCCTGACTTTAGTTCTGTGCTGAATCAATTCTGGGTCACAGCAAAAAGTAAATAAATAAGCATTTGTTTCTTTGACAATTGAATTTTCTGTGGCAATAGCCACAAAAATACAATCAAATGTTCTTGAGTACTTTAAATGACACAGCCCTGGACAAATTCACATTGAACTGTAGATATGGCCATAGAACCACTAACTTGTTCTGCACTTTGGAATATTTGCCACTGGGCTGCGTGGAAATATAATAAATAATAATTGCACTTTAGAATGAATTATTATTTTGTCTGAGCTCTAGGCTGTCTTCTAAAAAGTCACATTTCTATACAGCAAAGCTGTGCAACTGTATTTTGTGTTTTGTAAGGAACATACTCTAACGGCAAGCAAATTATGTTTTCTGTTAACATAAGGAGAATACATAGATTATTAACATAACTGACAAGTTAATATGTTGATATTATCTTTTCTGCCAAAATGTCCAACCTTGGAGTACAACACCCACTTTGTCTGAATACCATACACCTTTACTAAACTATTTACGTGGCGTTTAGCACTTGGTTAGGGTTAGCGAAAGATTGCAGTAGAAGTTAACAAAACTTGTACCACAAAACATGTAGCAGATTATTGATTTTTAAAATGATTAGAGCATAATCCAGGCACTGGTTGCATTTCCTGCAAAGAATCCTTAGCAGCTGCAGTTTAGTTGCACAGGAAAATAAGTTTTGGGAGACAAGCTTACATCTTTTCCCAACATTCTCTGTCATGAGCGTGATGACCGAATACTCCCTTGGACTAAATTAGGTTATCCGTGTCTAGCAGTCAGTCTGTTATGATAGTTACTGGCTAGTTAGGGTAGTTTGCTAGTTAGGATAAGGCCTTGGATGTTTCTTTGCAATGAGGAGGCAAAAGACTTATTTTCCATAAAACATTTTACACATAACACAAAATAGGGCTATAAAACATACTGGGCTAGTGATCATGGACTGCAATGTTCACAATTATAATGTTTTGGGCAAAAAAAACAAGTAATGCTCAATTTTGCCATTCTTTTTGTGTTAGCAGTGGCTGAACTAAGGGCTAGTTTAAGAGCTCTCAGAACTAGCTCTTTAGATGTGCTGTTCGACTACTTTGGAAATTAGCAAATTACTGTTTTACCTGATCCAAACAGCCAAGCTGGATGCAGAAGTGAAAAAGTGGCTGTGACAGAGAGGGGGTTTTACATTTAACATTTAAAATAGGAAAGGTTTGACATAGTAACAGTAACATTATTACTTTTTTTCAGTAATAGTAATAAGTAATAGTAAGTAGTGTAAGGGATTGCAATTTGAATTTTACTAATAATATTACAGCTACTTTTTCTAGTTTGACTTTCATATTTTATTAGCCTACCAGGCTACCAGGAGCATTGACTAACTCTACCAGGAGTTAGTCAATGCTTCAGCACACATTAGCTTTGAGGCACTATGTTACACTCTTATTCCAAAGTTGTCTTATTTAAATTTAGAACACAGCTTAGCCGCTTTATACCATTAGTCACACTGATGTCTACATTGTGGAGCTTGGTTTGTTTGGCATTAAAGGAGGAGTGAACAGTGCAGCTGAGGTAAAGAGGAACTAGAGACTTACTTACTTCAGAACAATCATTACATGAAGTGAATTAAGGGCAGTCAGCATACATTAACTTCAAATCAAGCTTATAACTTTAATTTTGCAATGAGTAACACTACAGGAGAAGCTGCGGGTCCTTTAAATTGAACAGGATCTATCACCCTAATTGATGGTGCAAGAGAAAAGATGATAATTTATTTTGGGGACAAATAATGTGTAAAAACAACTGTATGCTGATTTAGTTAATTTAATGGGAGAGGGAGTAGTAGAAATAATAGAAATACTTAGAGAATACTAGAGTGTTGCCTGGACTGGTTCCCTTTGATACTTTTCAAATGCTGCCAATGTCTGCACTTGTATTAATGCTTTCTGCTGCACTGTTATTTGTGATGAACACATTATCTTTTACATATATGCTGTATAAATGTATATATGTCTCTATGTCTGTACCTGAAAGCTGTTTACAGTGTTTCACTCCATGCAGCTGTATATTTCTATGCCTGCAGTACTTTAGATTGGAATTGGTTCTTAAGAGTTATTTAAAGGTTGGAGTCAACCTTAAAGGACATGACTCAGTATCACTGAGGGCTTTCTGTTGGACTATTTATGCTATTCATATACAATATGTACACATTGTTCTGAGCATGATAATATCATGCTAGGTTCTAAGTTTAAGTAAAATGGTCCTTGGTTGTTTGGTTTCCAACATTAGAGTCACATATGTTCCCAGTCAAACACCATATTCACAGCACAACTCAATCACACTTGTGTTATTCATGTTTGGCTAACAGATGTAGTCTAAAACAACAGATACTGCAGATGTGTGACGTGTCTGAACATTAGCCTTCTGTTTGTTGATCAAACTGTAATAGAAACTGCAGAGTAGCTTATAGCTCAGTATAATACTGTTTGTGTACCAAATCATTAATTAGACAGATTATGCTAATTTAGTGGTCTGGCTTAGGAAATGAAAATTCACACAGCAACACATTAAAATTTTGTTTGGTTTTTGTAAAGCACTGCTAAAATGACAGCTAATCAATACTGTTAGTAGCTGGGTTGGTGTAGAAAATTAACAATCATTGTTAGTAGCTACCTAGCAAAATAATAAAGCAACTGTGCTACTGGTTATTGTTCAGCTTTAGCTTTAACCAACAATCGTTCAGATGTTTTGACATGAATTATGAGATTACAGTTACCAGTGTTGGAAACTCAAACTTTTTTATGAATAATAATAATGCAAAGCTTTAATTTGATGTCACATTACATGAATAGAGACAACTAATCTTTCAGGTTGAAGTGTCGTCCATAACTGTCAAAAGTTTTCAAATCTATAGCATATGGAATAGTCTCAGTCCCAGTGTCTCAGTTGTAGTCGTCCCTGCACTGCCAAAATGGACACATTTCAGATGAATACATGAGTGAATGAAGGTGCTCGTTTGTGTTTCTGTAATGACCAGAGATGACAAAAGGATTAAGGTGTATTCTACATTTCAAAAGCACACTATGATGGCATCAACTAACCCCTTCTCTGCACAGACAGCTACTTGAGTACCTACAGTATGTTAATCAACATGCACAACAGTATATGTAACTGCAAGCTAATAAAAGAAAGTTGCTCTTTTTTTGTCTGATTATGTTGTCTTTATTTCTGTTCACCACAACAAGGATAATGATTGAGAAAGTTGAGAAGAAAACACTTTTGTTTAGTTTGGGTGAAAGAGAGCAACTGTAACTGTACTACTGGCAGGTTCCAAAAGTTGACGTATTGGGACTGGTACATGGCTGTTGATGGATGGCTGCTGTCAAGCCTTAATCTGTTGTGTCTTACCTCCCTTTATAATGGCAGACTGTTAGCACCACCTTCATGTGTGGCCAACAAGTATACATGCCTGTACATGTGGCAAGGCAATCTGTATGATCTAATACAATGTTTGAAGAGGAGTGAGACCGAAAACTTAAGATATTTGATCAACTCCAATTAGTGCTATTTCACAATATGAATTATGAAAATGTTGTTACTGAATTAGAATCTGAATCTTTTTAGTCAGATAAAATCTTGTAACATTCCTGAGTCGCGACCGTTACCTCAGTGGTGATGCGTCACAGTTTATAACAATATTGCACCTTTAACTGTCCCTTGACTTCAGGTGGCTAGGCTGCTCTTGGAAATATGAAATTTTATATTTTTTTAGCTTCTACGAATATAAAGTATTAAAACAGACATAGACAAAGTAAAAGTGTGTCCAAAAGCTTCCACAAAAAGGAAGGACTTCTGTGAAATGGAATTCAGCTCAAACCTGATATCACCTACCACCTCCAATGTCTCAGGCATGTAAAGCAGCATATGCCTGATTATAGTTTATTTCAGTAATGTAGCTAAAAACCTCTGCTGCCAACTGCTAGCAAGGCCTGCTCAGTGCACTATAAATGGAGCTCTGTTTCATCAGCCATTCTCCGATAGATCACAATGTTCCGGATAGAGCCAGTGCTGTGTCACAGTCATACGAGCAGCTATTTCTCTGATATATGGCAGTAGTTCACACAGAGCTGCATCGCCATAGACACAATTAGCTTTTAATAGTCTCAACAATGTCAGCTTAATAAACTGACGACAGAGACTTGTGACGTCAAACCAATCCTCCTGCCCGCACTCTGTGGCCAAACAAGAAGTTTCATTTTATTATGAAACACATTATTTTAATATTTTATTTTGTCACTATTAGAGGGTGTGTGGAGTGTATATCAAACAACTGCAAACCAATACCTGTTACACACACATCAGGAGATCATGACATCTGAAGACTTTGTTGGCCTCCTTTTACCAAAGAAGAGGAAAAAGATGTCACGCACATAAAAACAACACAATATATGAGAAAAAGAGACAACAAAGGTTCCAAAGCAGACATGAGCATTTTATTAATGTGGACAGTGAATCTCATGGAGACACAGAGCAGGTCTGGCTCACCTTTCCAGAGCCGGTCCAGGATATCATGGTGGTCCTGGAGAGATGGACTTTGTTGCCAAAACTCTATCTACCTCAGAGGCTGTGGCCCCCTGAAACACAACAACAACCATGTATGTAAGAGAAAATCCCTCATCTTCATGTCATTTTGACATTATTATGTCATTAATATGAAATGCTGAGTTCGTTGTGGGAGCCACCTAATGCATGACGAAGACAAGCTGCATTCATACTGGGGCACATTTGTTTTCAATAACTACTAATGAAGATCGAGTAGAACAGATTCACTTTAATACAATTCAATGTAAGCAATATCCTACATATCCTAAACAGATGTACAGCACTGCATTTTCTTTATCTCAAACTTATGCAGTATTGCATAACAACATCCAGCTTTATGGCTCCACTGTTGTTAATGTTTTTTCATGGTTCTGATACACACAGCGCAGGGTTAAGGTCAGAGAAAGACTATGGGCTAACTTTACACAAAACTTGCACCTACCAGAGAAAAATCTAACACTTCACACAAAATTTGTACAAAAACATGACGTTTCTCACTGGGCTCGACTCAAGTCTGTGGTTTAGTCAATCTGTGCTTGTTCTCCATACGCCTCTGCAACTCACTTTTCA
>OMLM01012556.1:31516-52809 GCA_900302695.1 Helostoma temminkii
TCTGTTAAAGATCACAATGCTCACTGAAATAACGTGAAACTAACAAAAGCAATAATAAATAAAAATTTACTGAAAATTAACCAATGAAAATCAGACATTGCTTTTGAATTGAAGCTCAACAGGAGGAGGACTCCACTGTTGAAAGCAAAGCATAAACAATGCCACAATGCACGTTGACAAGCCACAAAGCTTCTTGGAGAATGTTTTTTGGACAGATGAGACAAAACTGGAACTTTTTGGCAAGTCACATCAGCTCTATGTTCACAGACGCAAAAAAATAAAGCATACAAAGAAAAGAACACTGTCCCTACTGTGAAACATGGAGGAGGGTTGGTTATGTTCTATTCCTGCTTTGCTGCATCTGGCACAGGGTGTCTTGAATCTGTGCAGGGTACAATGAAACCTCAAGACTATCAAGACATTCTGGAGAGAAATGTGCTGCCTAGTGTCAGAAATATTGTCTCAGTCGCAGGTCATGGGTCTTCCAACAGGATAATGACCCAAAACACAGCTAAAAACACCCAAGAATGGATAAGAGCAAACGCTGTACTATTTTAAAGTGGCCTTCTATGAGCCTTGATCTAAATCCTTTTGAACATCTGTGGAAGGAGCTGAAACATGCCATCTAGAGAAGGCAGCCTTCAAACCTGAGACAACTGGAGCTGTTTGCTCACGAGGAGTGGGCCAAAAATACCTGTTGTACAGATACAGAAGTCGTTTGATTACAGTGATTGCTTCAAAAGGTTGTACAACTAACTATTACATTAAGGGTACCATTATTTTTGTCCAGGCCTGTTTCTTTGTTTGTTTTTTTAAATGATTCTGTTGAGCCGCAATTCAGAAGCAATGTCTGATTTTCATTGGTTAATATACAGTAAGTTTTATTTATTATTACTTTTGTCAGTATCAAGTTATTTCTATGACCATCGTGGGTTTTTCCTTAATTAACAGAGGGGTACCAACAACTTTGCCCATGTGTGTACACAACCAGTTTTAAAACTCCTCCTACATCCTCATCTTAACTACTACATCATCTCTTTCAGGCCACCACCAGTATCTAGACTCCATCAGGGGATATTCCTGTCCTCCTCCTAACCTAAGCCTTCCTTTACATAATATATATTCTTACTGCGTCCCAGTTGCCAAAGACTCTAATAACTAAACATTCCTCTAATATCTGTAGCTTTAACTATAACCATAAATTACATTTAAACCTTAAATGTCTGCTTATTTGTGCCTCTCCTGAATGTGTTATCTTGAGCTACTAGCAAACATATGATCCTCAGCAGCCATTTAGAATGAGCGCTCTAATGAGTCCCACTTATCATGAAGACCTTTATTTAGACTCTTACTTATAAAAAAGTCAAACTTGAAATGATTTACTTTATGCAAACTGTATTACTGAGTATATATGATGCAGCCATTATTTTATTTTATTTTTATTAGTGTAAAGTCATACCAAAGTCAAGAATTTCACTAACCAGAGGTTTTACAAGTACACAACCTCAGTACTCCAGTAAAAGTAAAGTAGAAGTACTCCATCATGAGGTAATTGTATTCTTAAAGCTATAGTATGAACTTGAAGCTGTTGATATCTTGAATGTGCACGAATTAGCCCCAAAATATACTAGAAGTACCCAAAGAAAGGTAGATATATGATTGATAATTACTTTGGATTAGTTTATGTGCAGACATCTAGTTAACCCATAATGATACTTTAACATTTGTTAATATTTTAAGAATCTACAGCTTCAAAAAAGTAAAGCTGTCAAATAAATGTAAGCTAGTGGAGTAAAAAAAAAAAAAAGCTCAACATTTCCCGCTGGATTTTAGTGAAGTAAAACTGAAATACGGCAGTAAAGCATAAATACCTCAAAACTGTACTTAGGTACATTACTTAAGTACTTCTTCTACTTCTGTAAACTTTAACTAATTCCTCAAGTACCACAGGGTCAGTAAAATATCTTAACGTCACACTGTATTAAATAACACACAATAAGCTCTCTCTAATCCGCTACAGAGTGGGCCTAAAGAATGAAATGTAATTTAATACTGTAGCTATATAGTAGCTGCATTTGATATATGCCGAATTGTAGAGTAACCCCTGAGACTTCACACAGCACTGGAAGGCCGGTGCTAACAAAAGTGTGTCTTTACTGGTTTAATGATAACATTTAAAACCGCAGTGCTTGGCATGTAGAGTGGCGTTAGACGAGTCAACTCACTTAATTGTTCCAAAACCAAATACGTTAAAACAGGAGGGACGTTTACAGAGTATAGAAGGAAAAAAATGAATTCTTACCGCCCTCAGCTTTACTTCAACAACCACCTTCAGCGCTTTTCTAGCCATTAGATCCTTTTGGCTAACTTTAGCCACAGCTTTAACTCAATAAAGCTAGCGTTGCTCTGTGGTTTAGCGTCACCTCACCTTGTTACCATGACTACTACAACTTCCGGGTTTAGTTGCTAGCGCAACCAGGGATGTCCCCATCATTGGCTTATGCTGCCTCTGTTAATTGATGATTAATTAGTGGCAGTGGTTCCACAAGGTTTGTTGTGCTTCCTGTTGATGCCATCTCTCCCATATGAATGTTATCTGATGAGCCAGTGTAAACCTGGTGTAAACCCAGCAACAGTTTTAAAAACCGGTTCTACAAAAATCAAAAAAGTTCCCAGCAATATTAAAACAGTTTGTGCAACATAACAAATCACAACTAACAAACTGTTACCACTTGCGATTGGAAACCTTTTAGCTTCAGGGAAGTTGAGCCGTCTTTTCGATTGACACTACAGCCTTTGTGACACAGCTTGTTTGCCTTCTTCACTTTTGACTTATCACATTCAGTCAGAGTTGAAGCTGCTGATGTTGCCCAGCATTCCATTGACAGCACCAGGGATCTATCATATTTCCATCATATTTAGCCACAGCCTCATCATCTGACACATCAAGCCAAAATGAGTCCTCTTGTTGGATCCATTTCAAAATCTGTTGTGCGAGCTGAACATTAAAATATCCACATTAAGATTTAGCAGCAGAAGCACAAATTATTTCCTCGCACATTCAACAGCTGTACCTGCATTCAGTCCAGGTCTATCCTGTAGCACAGTCCAGGGGTGACTAAAGTACCACAGGGTGCAAATATCTTAAACTCAGCTGCCTCAGAACACTGGATAAAAAAAGTCTCGACTTTTAGAATTTGGTTATACTTCTGAACATGACCCAGAAACTGTAGAGCCAGAATCACAGTGTGTAGCTTTTATACTGTTTCAGATTGTTTCTTTTAAATTTGGCACACATTGACAGTTTCAGGTTTCAGTTCCAAACAAAAGAATTTAAATTAAAGTTGAAACTGTGCTTTTAAAGTAACTCAATACTCTGCCATATGTTACACAAAAACTGAAATTCTCCACTATCAACATATCAACAGTCCAACTGAACCATGACTTTCAATAAATATCTAGTAAAAACAAAAATGCTATTGAGGTTTTACAGAACAAAAACATTGCTCTTCTGAATATAGCCTTAGCATCAATAAATCCTCATTTCATTTTCCCAGATGCCTGGACTTTGTAGAAGTTCATTTGGAGTTAAGCTTTTGTCACAGTTTGCTCTGTTGTGTCACTGTCAGAATCAGAGTCAGAATCTTTGTCCTCGTTTTCTTGTGCGGTTGTTCCATCCTGATCGACAGCCACCGCTCCTTTCCTCTGAGGAAGGACGGTGAAGAAGGCCTCCCGCCAGCTGCCCTTCTCCAGGAATGCCAGGATTATCTCGAACACTACAGCAGGAAAGGGAAAACATTTTAAACAAGCACAGGCATCTTATCTTGGAGCATGCTAAACAATTAGCATTAGCTCCATTAAACTTAATTCCTCCCTGCCATGTTAATGTCTTGTATATTGTATCTTGTCATTTTGAAAGTTTTGAAAGTGCACATACGGTCTCAATCTCATTCTAAAACTGTTTCATGTTTAATTACATGAAACAGATGCTTAAGCTAGCCGTTCTTAAAACATTGGTTTCATACTGTTCTGCTAGTCCTCACCATGGTTGACTGCCAGAACCTTCCGACTGTTCATCTTGACAAAGCTGCTCAGAGGAAGCTGGGCGTGATCGATCCCGAGTTCCTTCGCCCTTTCAAAGGTGATCCCCTGCGAACGTACAGAAATTAGAGCAGCTTAAATCACGAAGCAGGACACTAACATTTCACATACAGTATGTGTCATTTAGAAGCATCTGTTCATCATCTATTCAGCCAGACACACCTTATGGTGGTTGTGGTCGACCAGGCCTCCAATTACATATGCCTTTTTTTCATCCAGCTCCTCCAAGACATTGGGAGAGTCTGACGTCAGGTACACCAGATTTTCCTTAGCGACAATTTCACTGTAGTGTTCCGTTTTAATTGTGATGTCCTACACACACAAATACACACATACAGTTACATACAAGATCTTTCCTCAGTTGCTCAACTGTGGTTGCTAGAACTATTTTCAGTGTTACTGTGGACAAATCTGACTGTGTACCTTCCAGTTTACCCATCCTTTGTCCTTTTCATCCATGCTCTGCTTCAGCTGTCCACCCAGGCTCGTTAGATAAAACTGGAGAAGTGAGAGCAGTAGTTACACATCAGACAGGACTGCCTCTATGGTTTCATGCGTTAGCCAGTAGCTAACATGCACCGACCTGCACTGGATGGGAGGCTCGTCTGTTTTCAGCATAGCACCTCTGGATCTGTTTGTGAAGCTTAGAGACATCCTGAGCAGATAATGATGTTATTATTCAGGTAGGCCAGTACCTCACACCACACATACTGTAGAGCTTAACCATTTGCCTCCCGTTTACCTTGATCAGCATGAGGCTGTCGAAGCTGCAGTCTACGATCAGCCTGAGAGAGCTGGGCGTCACCTCCCTGCGCAAACGTTTCCTGGCACTCTGGGTGTCCCCTCCATCCTCGTCCTGATTATTCTGCCTCTGCAGCCGACGCTGCTGCTTCCTCTCCTTTCGTCTCTGCCTGCAGCAGAAAGCACGGGACACATACTGAAAACGTTGGGTGCGATGAGACGACACACAGCAAACTCCTGGTCTGCATTTACTGACACTAACAAAAATAGAGACCCTCACCAGATTTTTCCTTTAACTGTTTGATTACTGCATAAATGAAGCTGTCGTCACAGCAGATGCTCTAAAGACACAAATGACCCACAAAATACAGACTCAAATGTGAGGAGTTCTCCTGCTCTGTTTTAGCAGGCTGGTAGATGGATGAGCATCCAGCTGTTCACGGGATTAACAAATATTTAACAAACTACTTTTTGTTCATACCAAATGTAGAGATACTCAGTTCAAACAAGAAAACATTAAACTGACAGATGAATAGTTCTTGTCTTGAGTGAGAAGCTAACTTAGATATTGCTGTGAATTGAATAAACACAGACAGCACATACATTAATTAAAAGGAGCTTACTTACTTCCGTAGCTCTCTCTCTTCTTCCCATTTCTGCTGTTTCAGTAGCTTCTTTCTTTGCCTCTTTGACAGAGTTTGGTTTTCTGCTCCAGCTTCTCCATTAACGTTACTTCCCACCGTCTGCTGACTCTCATTACCTCCGTTTTCTTTCTCCTGTCGGGCTGGAGCATCACTTTTTACACTTTTATCGGCCATCTGTGAAGAGCCGAGCTAACTCTCTGCTTAACTTAATGCTGCTCTGTCACCTAACTGTTGATGTTAGCCTGTTAACTTTAGCCGCTATTAGCAGAAAGCTAACTGTCTGCATTTAAGACTAAATTAAAGTTGCTCAGCTTATACGAAACATGAATCAGCTTAACAGCACTTCACCAGCCTGGTATCTAACCACGGACAGTCAGACACACATGGAAAGTAAACTGAACTAAACAAGCTGTTCAACTTAGCAACTAGCCCACATGCATAGAAGGCGCATAGATGACGTCATGTAACCGCGCCAGATGCATGCACCTTTCTCTTAAAGACGTCAAAATATGTTTTGTATGCAAGAAACCAAATGTGGATTTTCTCTGTAACTAAGCTGATTATAAAGAGAATGACTGTAAATTATACATGTAAATCATTTAGTGTTTTTATTGTGTAAAATGTTTTTAGTGGTTTCCTTCATGGTTTCACACCAACTCCATCAAAATATCCACAATTACGTATTATAACATATTATTAAAAACGTCTTAATTAAAAGTTTTTTTTCTACAGTTTATTTATGTCTTTGTGTCGTGATGTTGCTTTTACCTTCTCTTAAACTACTCCTAGTACTACAAACTTTTATTGTGTACTCTTTTTTTCTCAGTTAAAACAAATGCTTTTAGAAGAATTGCAATCCACAGACTACAAACTGTTACGAAAAAGACAACTTCTTTTTTTTCTTCATGAGTTCTGACTGGCTGGCTGGAGTAGCAGGCTTCTAAACGCTGTGGAGTCAGGAAATCGCTCACACTTGATGGTTACCTGTGTGTTGTTGGATCCACCTGGCCTTTGTGACACCTGAGACCAGGTGTGAGCAGGCATTTATTATTAAAATATAACAGTGCAGGCTATATGATTTGGCCTTGGTGTGCTCCTAATGTAAATTGTTAATTTCCTAGAGCAGTAGAATTGAATGTGTCGGCTCTGAGAAGTGTCCTGAATCCTGTCCTGAGGAGCTGGCTCTCCTGTGTTGTGCCGTGCGTTTAGTCTTTCATGTGTACAGACCTGTACATTCTTCACTGCACTGGACTGCATCTACTGCATTGCTCTGTTTGTGTCTGGGTGTCCTGTCCTTGCAGTGACCAGCTTCTGCCTCAGTGTGTTGCTGTGTTTGTTTAAAATCCTCCTGAGCTTTTCACACACTGTGGTAACATCTGGAATGACATTGTTGTGCCGTCTGTTCTTATCTTGCTTGTATGTCATGGAAGTGTGACAAAGGCCCAGTTGGGTAGCCATCTGGTGGAATCATACTGGACTGCAATATATTTAGAGGTGTTTCTAAACCTCATTGCTGTTAACAGAGAAGCCAAACTGTAGAACCACCTCCTAATATAATGCAGTCCAGTAAAACACCATCTCCCACTGATTCTTTTGTGGAGCATTGCTGTCTATGGTTCAAAAGTGTCCACAAATGGAGAATGAATTCTCACATTTTGTGTGTAATGTTAAAGTTTTTTTGAAAGATTCCCAACCGCTGTGTGTGGTAATTTGGGAATTTGAAAAACAGCATTATTCTCTATAATTTCTGCAGTTCCTTCACATATTAAGTTATATTTCTGATAGTTGCGATCATTATTTCAGATGAAAAGTGAAGAAAAGTTCAGATTTTGAAATAAAATACACATTGACCTTTAACATCTAACAATCAATTTAATCATCAGCCACAATTAATTTGAATAAATAAATGAGTGTTTCCTCTGACCATAACTTCTTCTGGATATTGTTCCAGGCTCAGCTGTGGAACTGATAAAAGGCTTAAGTAAGAGAAGCTCCATCTGTTTGTGGGTTTAATCTTTAAACCACTAGAAGGCACAAGTGAAGAGCTCATTAGCAAAAACAGAGACATCAGTGACACTGCTGCCAGAATGTCAGGACACAGAGGACACTGCTATACACTACTGCTGTTTGTGTGCATGTGTGTGTGTGTGGTATGGCTCTAGATGTAATGACACACTGGCATTAAATGCCTCTGTGTTCATAATATACAGTTAGGGATCTGCAACATGAGCTAGCATCATCACCTGTATCCCTCCTAACCCACTCACTACATGTGCCCCCATGCAGAGAAGACTTTAACACCCACTGCTTAAAGTATTTAGCACAAATTCCAACAGTGCTACTGCTGGTGTTCAGCATTAGTATAATGATTTACAGCTTTATTATCGCTCATGACTGTGTTACTTTAGTAAACCATCTTTTCAGGTTTTAACGTAAATGAAATACTGAGTAAAGGTCAATTAACAAACACAACTATTAGTGACCACATTAGTTACTTCATATAGGTTTCTATTCTCTCTAAAGGTGATAATTACAACGCAGAACGCTTTGTAAATTAGAGGCTCTTGTGTGCGTGTCTGTTTGGATGTAATAGCCACAGTAGGATTAAATGTCTCTGTGTGTATGCAGTTATAGCTCTGTAACATGATCCTGCATCCATCACCTCCATCCTAGTACAGAAGAGTGACATTTAACACTCAAGATTTTTATTTCTGGTTCTATAGGAAACCAAAATGTTAAACTACACTTTAGTAAAAATACTGCCTGTAATTAATTAAAAAGATTAAAACCTGCCTTTTAACATGACATAAACATAAAACTGATTTAATTTTATTTACTCTAATTTAAATAAGTGACACAAACAAGTTTGCAAAACGGTTTCATATTTATTGATTTTTTTATGCTGCACAAACACATTTACAATCAGCATCAAATGTTACATTCCCTCCAGCAAAACAATACTGTACATTTGCAAAACACATTGTGGAAAAACCTAAAATGTTCCTTCAATATGTATTCAGCATATTTTCATTTCTGACAAGATGCTATAAAAAATCTTTTTTTTTCATTTCTCTTTCTCCATCTAAAGTCACGATGCCCTCGCCATGCACTCACTTCATTCCCAAAGTGTCAAACCTCCTCACATGTTCTGTCTTTACAACTGCACTTTCTGTTACCCTCATAACATTTACCAAAATGTTCATCATAATCATTCTAATGTTTCTAGCAGTCTAATGACCCTTGATTCAAAGCTCCACACCAAAGCTTGGAAAGATTGAAGCATCAAAGCATCAGGTTTTTTATTTACACTTCTACGTGATATAATTTCTCTAAATAATATATTTTGAGCAGACAAAATATTTCATTATCTCTATTGTAGTAGTAAAAAAGGAGCAAAGATTTTATTCTGGTTGTCTGAACAAATTATCATTCAAAATAACTGTCAGCAGTGAGTTGGATACGACCAGCGAGTTATCTATAATCTATTAAATTGTAAATAAATGCAAAACACAAATCACTGGCAAATGCCTTAAAAATTTTTTACTTGTGTTACACACTTATTACAAACAATGTGGTAATTTCCTAATTTGGGCAGCTATTACACAGGAAGTGAGAGACTTCCATCACCACCATAATCACAGTATTCAAAGTCAGGCAGTTTCAAAATATATTTAAAGGTTATATTCACCCAAAATACACAAGAATAAATCCCGCTGACTAACTTATACTCTGAGTGGCTGATGGTCCCTTTGTTGATTGCAGCAGGACATGACAAGTGAGCATGTGCTGCAGTTTTCTGTTTTTCTGACATGGTTGTTTCATTTAGTGAGCATGCTGAAGAAAACACAGCTTTTTTCATTTTGTCATAGTGATGCTATCAAGTCATCTTGTTTGTTCTAAAATAGTTCCAGTTCAATTATCAAGGATGGACTGACCAGCAGATCCACAGTCTGTGACTACTTATGTACAAAATAATCAGTCAGTGTCAGCACAGTTAAAATACAGAAAAACATGTGAAACTGGGCTGAAAACTACACTCATAGATGCTTTGAAGCCTTTTTTGAGCTGGGTGAAAATATAAACAAAGACAGATAATACAAACTGCTTCCATGTGGTAATTCTGATGTTATACACCAAGGCCTCTACAGCCTTCAATATTATTTATAAATGAATATTCATATGCAGGGCATGCATCTCTGTGATGGCTACCATTGTACAGATTCAATATAAACATCACATTAGTAGGTAGTATCGTCTTAATTAATTCAGCATGGTTTATTAATTAATTATTACATATCAAGAAGCACTACTGTTCTAAAGTTTGGAGTCACATAAAATATATCTTGTTTTCAGTCATTTACCACAGTGGTTCTCAACCCTGGTCCTCAGACTCCTGTTCTGCTTGTTTTCCAAATATACCTGCCCTACACACTGCCGATTACCTGGATCAGGTGTGTTCAGCCAATCAGAAGCTGTAAGTGCAAGGATTGAGCACCCCTGCTTTACAACACGAGCAATGTCTGCACTATTTCTAATCAATCTGATTTCTGTTAGAGGACAAAAATTTGGCGTTGCTTTCAAAAACAAGGACATTTCTATGTGTCTCTAAACTTTTGAACGGTAGCGTATATAACACATAGTGATAGACAGTTATCTTTATGCATTTGAAAGCAACCATCATTACACTAAAATCCACAGATAAGACAATGAACTCACTGTAAAAATAATTATGTAACATGGTATGGTAAAAGTAAAATCATGATTGTAATGATTTTTAAATAAACTTTAAGTGTTATAGCTTAGTCACAGTTAACCTTATAGGCTCCTCACAAAATAAATTATAATAAAATCATAGAATACAAAATCCATGAATGATAACTGTGCTAGCAACATCAGTGCAATTCAAGCAAGTTTTTAAAATCTTAACAATGTGCCAACTTAAAACCAAACAATAAATATATACTTTACACAATTTCCCTTCTTGCACAGTGAAGTGTAAATAAAGTGAAGTGTAGCCTTTTATACAAAGGCTCTAACTATCACCTCCAGCCAATAAAAAACACAGTACAATGAAGAGAACAAAACCCAGAACAGTCCAGCATCGGTTCAGACTTCAGCCCTGTAAGAACCAAGAAAGTATAGTTGAACAAAAGTAGAGAAAACATAAGCAATTGTTTCATAGGTGCACAAAACAAGTGCAGAATAATGTTCAATGGAATGATACATGTTGTATATGGTGTGTATTCTTATTTTGTTTAGAGTCATATGATATATTACATAGATACATAACAATATACATGCATCAAACAACCTAACAGCAATTTAAGTCTCTAGCGCATTTCCAGCAAAGTAGATTAGGGTTGTATGGAAGTTTATTAATGACCAAATGATTGAGCAAAAAAACAAAAACTTAAAATTTAGGAAGCACACTGTGTGTACATTTTTAAACAAAGCAAGTAAAATTAGATTTAATGCATATCACATTGCATACAAGTGTCTCAACACACTTTACAACCAAAAACAACATAAACAATGTGAAAATGTGAAAGAAAAATAATTTTAAAAATTGTGACGAGCAAGTATTTTTAATACAAAATTACAAAAAAAGTTCAGTTGCAATAAATATGCAAAACAACTATAATAATTGGTGCCGGATTCAACTTAATCTTAAATGTAAATGGGTTACACTTGGGTGTACATAGTTAATTATCTTGGAAATAATTTTTAATCCACCAAAACCTGAAAATTAATATTTATTTATTTAATTTACCCCTTAATACTCCCTTAATAAGTAGCAACAACAAGTAGTACCCTTTAACAAAATTAGCTCATGACCATCCTGATGACCATTACTGACATTTACATCTGTAACTGTACATTTACTGTGACAGGTGAAATCTTCAGTGGCTTTGTATTTAAAGTGTTAACAAAGGGAAACAGCCTGTGAGTGAAAGGCTGTGAGAAAGTGTATATGTTTGTTTTTCTATCCGGGTCAAAGAACGACAGCCTTCCTCCATTATAGTCCAGTTGTACTCTAATCCTCTGGATCGGGGTGCTCACTGACAGAACTCTGTCTGTATACGATGGAGCGTATGCTTTGTATTTCCCATCATGGAACCATATTTCCCAGTATCCAGCCACAATCTCTCCCTTCTTCTGGACAGACTCTTCTATCACACCCACTGCCCAATTTGCATCATTTCTAACTTCAACCTCCCAGCTATGAGTTCCTGAGGTAAAGCCGATGGATCCAAGGACAGTGACATAGTCTGCGAATCTTTCTGGGTTACTGGGAAGCTGTCTCTCTATTTCTGTAAACGTTACACCAGTCAGATTGTCAGACACAAAGAGCTGTGGATTTGCAGTGTTTGGATCCAGAATCACAGGACTGTAGGAGACCATGTCCTTCATCTTGTTCCAGATGTTAAAAGTTAAGTTACCTAAATGTTTTGCCGTGTCTATCAGCGTTCCTGAGCCCATCTGTGGATCATGGAGCAGGGGGCGACGCTGGATTCTCATTTCTGCAGTCTTGTAGTTCTTCAGAAATGAAATGTCTTTGGTTTTCAGTTCCTTCTCTGTAGATCTGATTGTTTCTGACAGAGCTGCTATGTCTCTACTCAGAAGCTCGATTTTGTCCTTCATATTCTGACTCTTCTGCTTCTCTTCCTTCCTTAGTTCGGTGATCCTGGCTTCTTCTTCTTTTTGTAAAAAATACTGCAGCTTCTTAAACTCATCCTTGATCTGTCTTTCTGCGTGTTGAGCCTGGACCTTGATGTGTTCTGCAGTTTGATCCCAGTTAACCTTAACTTGGTTAAAGTGTTCCAGTTTTTCCTGTAAGGGCTTTAGAGATTTCTTGAGCTTTTCTCTGTACTCCTGCGCTGCTTCATCGATGGGTCTGAATCTGTGCTTTGTGTGTGTTCTTGAGTCTCGACAGATGACACACACTGGCTGCTGATGGTCCAGACAGAAGAGCTTTAGTTTCTCAGAATGAAGACCACAGACATCCTCAGACTGGACAGAATCTCTCTCCTTTAGAGAAAGTTCCCGCAGGAAGGCTTCACATAGATTCTTTAGTGCCAAATTACACGGTGGGTCACTTTTTGAAGATCTTTTACAAACTGGACAGTTACGAAGTGATTGCTCTGCCCACCAGCTCTGCAGACAGTCTTTGCAGAAGCTGTGGCTACATGAAAGCACAACAGGATTTTTAAAGATGTCAAAACAGACTGGACAAGTCAAATCTCCTTTTGCAGAGCTAAAAGCCATGTTCTGTCGTGCAAACACAGCAGGCAGTGCAAACAAGGAAATAATTGCCGTTTCTTGTAAATCTCACTAAGAGTTACTTTCACTTTCACTGAACCAAAGCTCTGCTTTTAAGATGTCTTTTTGTATAATCAGGCAACATCAAGCTGTATACCAGTATTCCCAGTTTCCCCAGGACTCCTTACTGTATTTCTTCTCTTTTTGTGGAAGTAGTAGGTTTGAATCCTGTCACCATTTTTGTGTGTGCCTCCCTGCTCGGATACAAACTGTTTTCTGGTTTCTCTCTTGACAGTCAGGTGATGGGAGGAGTCTAGTCAGGAAATTTCTCACACATTGTGCATAAGCATAAACACCCCACACAACAGATGAGAAAAACATTTTTAATCAGATACATACTCTCTGTGTACCTGGAAGTCGCTGAAAACACAACATTATTAGAATCAGCATCACAATGGTAATCTTTACAATTAGAATCATAATTTAAAAAATCTAATTACATTTATAATTCAATAATCCAATTTTCAGTAATGTTAAAGTGTTACAGTCAATCAAGCAACAAACTCTCCCACCTTAATTACTATACATTATTATTTGTCCTCACCCTCAAATACAAACATGAAAGCATTTGTTGAAAGAGCGCCCCCATGGCAACAGGTAACTATTGGAATTACACCTCTTTGGACTCTACACCGAGAGTGTGCATGGTTGTTCATCTATATGTGGCCCTGCGATAGACTGGCGACCTGTCCAGGGTGTACCCCGCCTCTCGCCCGTAAGCTGGCTGGGATAGGCTCCAGCACACCTGTGACCCCTGCAGGGACTAAGCGGTATAGAAGATGAATGAATGGACTCTACACCTCTGGACTCCAAACACCAAAATACTATAGTAGGTAGTTTTCTGTTCCTGTTATATATGACCTTTTTGTGTTGCTATCAATTCAGTATAACATAAAAAATGATTTTTTAAAATTGTTAACGGATAACAAAAACAGTTATAACAGCTATACCAAAGCACCAAACTCATCATCATCAAAAGCGCTTGATTTAAAACCATCACAGTCTGCACTTGATTGTGTTAAACGTGTCCCTGTACATGCTCAGATTTTGACCTCTGTTGAATCTTGGGCCACATTTTCACATTAATAAACTTCCATATATTTTGATTAGTTTCCTTTTGTCTGTCATTCTTCTATCTAAGTTACTGTACCACAAGACCAGCCATGAGTTGGATCCCACTGCCTTCAGCTGATGGCATTTTGGATGTCTTTTACTGACTAATGTAGCATTCATTACGTTCATTCTAGGACACCATGACTACATGATTATTGTTCATACGCTGCTTTCGAACCTGGGAACTTCCCACTGAGAAGCCCCTTTCACCAACCTCTAGACCATCAGACTCCATGCTATCTGTTTACTTTATAAACATAACTGAGCCTTGAGTATGCAGCTCTCATTCTTGGATGAGAAGGGGAATTCCAAATGTTCAGCCACAGTGCAGCTGAGGCTATCTGCTGTTATGCTGCATGCTGTGTTTATGTAATTGCTGATCAGAGGCCATGTGAACCCAGCTTCTCACTCTCTCTGTCTTTAAATGACTGGTCCTATAAAAAGCCGACTGACCCTGCTGCGACTCTGACCTGCCAGGCAGCCTGTTGATGTCCAGCAGCAGCTGAAACTCTCTGTGTCTACACATAACAAACACAAGGCATAGCATTTCACTCCTGCACACACTGTGCCACATACACAAAATCAACACCCAACAGCCTATCCCATGAAGAATTTTATATCACTATAATTATGTATATCAACTGGGATATCATAATTCACATGCTGACTTGTGAGTGCAAGTGCATGCTGCTTTCTGTTAAGATACACAGTGCAGAGTGTCAATTTTTTGTATCATCAAATTAGGTTTGACTTTGGAAAAGGAAGTTTAAAAAAGGGACAATCAGAATTTTGGTGCTGTAGGTTCTTCAAACATAATCATAAAACAAATACCCACCTCCTTTTGACTCTGGTATGGTTTGTGGCTTATTTATCTTTTTAATTTTACACTTCATGTATCAACAGATTTCACACTGAAACTTGGATCAACTGGAACTACACTATGGTAAGCAGCAGCTCAGAAGTAGTAATAGCAATGCTACTAGCAGTAGCAGCAGTAGCCAAGGGTGAAAGGTGATGAAGCACAGCCCTTAAATGCAATACTAAGGTGATTGCATTTCACTGGACTATTTCAATGTTATGCTAATTTTACTTTTACACCACAATTCTGAAGATCATACTGTTTTGTTCTCTGCTATGTTTATCTGACAGCTTCCATAAACTAATACATTAAATTGTGTTATTATGGATTAACTAGCAGTCGGTGTGTAAGCTGGTTAAAATCAGCTCCACCTTAACAAGGTGCAACATTAGTGGTTTATATGTCGATGCATCACTAATTATGTTCCATTTACATAGTGTTCATCATCGTGACAAAGAGTCATTGTACATAGTGAGAACTGTGTGCTGGTGTGTACTCCTACACAGTTGTAATAATACTTTTACTTAAGTAGAAGGTGAATTAAAGAATTTGAAGAATGTCAAGTTACCAGTTTGGAATAAGGACGGTGGTAGTGGTACAGCAGCAGTATTTATACTGGTAACAGCAGAATGGCCAGCGTTAGTAGCAGCAGTATTACACCAACACCTACACTACAGTCTTTGTTCTCCATCGTTATCACGTGACATAAATGGACCTCACTAGTTTTAAACGGAACTTGCTTATCCTACATATAACTGGAATTGTGTTGAACCTCACTGTGTTTGTGAAGAATGAAGAATACTATACACTCTGACACCATCAACAGAATATAAAGTGCGGGTTGCACAGCACCTATATTATCTTTTCTCTTGTGATTGTGTAACTTTAAAAGAATCATACTACTTTCTCTATGTGCTTTTCTTGTAGTCATTCCGGCCTAATCATGATTAGAGGCCCACCTCCTGTACAGGAACCAGTTACAGTAGGAGTGGCTCACCTGTCTGCTTCATCTGTGCTCCACCACAAAGCTCATGGTTGTCCCATCAAATGAGGGAGGGGCGATGATCCGGGGCCCCTGCTGGGACGTGATGCTGATGACAGGCTGCTTGACAGTGGAGAAGCCCTGTGGCAGCCTGTTGGTGGCCTGCTGTTGAGCCCTGGAGGCTGCCTGCGGACACTTCCCAGTAGCCATGTAGAAGGGACTCTCCATGTACATGCCCTCAGGCTGCTGAGCTTTGTCCCCACTCTCCGCATCTGACTGCAGCGACATCTGTGACTGCACCAGTGTCCGAGCTGGGATAACTGTGGGTGCAGGCATGAAGCCCGGGTAAATCATGTAGGTGTGCCCATATGCTCCTGGACTGAGGGCCAAAGGTGACATTGGCATGGGCACAGGGGTCATGGGAGGTTGCGGCATGGGCACATCCACATATTGGCCGGTCTCTGGGTCAAAGAGTCGTTTGGTGGTCGGCTGCACAGGAGTATCCACGAGATAGTAGTTTCCAGTAGTGGGATCTAGGAGCATCTTTCTCTGGGTGGCTTGGAAGGGGTCCAGGGTGGGAGCGGGTGTGATGGCCGGGGAGAAGCAGTAGACTTGTGGCTGATTGGTGGATATGCCCAAAGGCAAGGAGTGGTAGATGGTGGCAGATGGGATCTCTGGTGAGCATGTTTCCATCACAATGCTGGAGCGTTTCGGGGTCTGGTTGAGGTCCTCCTGGCCCCTGTTGCTGGATCCCAGGTGTCCTGGAGGAGTGGTTGAGTTTGACTGGGAGGCGAATGTGTACACTGATGTTTTATCAGATGGTGGCTGTTTGGTGCTGCCAGCACGAGACTTGACCGGAATGGTTAGGTAGTTCTCGTTGTCACGAAAGGCACCCGAAAGCTCCGGCACCGACCTGTCCACCTCAGCTCTTTCGTGCCCACTTTGCCTTGTCTGGTTGCTTTTTAATGACACGGGCAGCTGGGACGACTTTTGAACAGGGTTTTTGGTGCTGAAAGGTGTTTGCGTGCTGACGTTCGGCTGTGGTGTCTTCTCGTTTGTAGCGGTCTTAAAGCTGGAGCTTAGGCTCAGCTTTTTGCTCCCTGAAGTACTGGTGGTTTGCATTGACTTAGCGACCAGTCTGTCATCATGGCTGCTGGATGTCTGAAGGGCCTTGACTGGGTCTCTGTCCTCCCGCCTCAGCAGGCTGTCATTGCCAGGGGATGCTGCTGCCGCTGCTGGTGGCGTCCTGTCCGTGTTGGGATAGGAGTCTCTTCCGACTGTCTTGTCCGTGGACCCTTTGGCTCCTTCCACCTCAGGTCCTCCATGCTCCTCGCTGGTTATCAGTGAAAGCACGTGGCTGTCTGTCAGCGGAAGGGGCTCATTCCTCCTTTTCCACTCATTCTTCTCAAACACATACAGCTGCTCCATGGTCTTCACAGCAGCCTGGAGTTTCTCCAGCGCCACCTGGTTCAGCACCTTCGATTCAGGCTTCTTGTCTGTTACATCTGAGATCTTTTCCTGTTTCCTTGAAACTGTTTTGCCTTCAATTCTCAAGTCACAGTCTGTCTCTGATAAATTATTTGCGGCACCCGTGGGTGTTTTTCCTGCTGCCCTTTGCAGTGGAGCATTCTTAGCGCCCTCTGGAGACGATCTGTCTGAGTCCAACAGCTCTTGCTTCGACAAGTCAGGATTTCCACTTTGTTTTCCGTTACTGTTAGTATTGACAGACTGACATTTGATCACTATGGGGGACACAGAGTTTAGATTTCTAGAGGGCGTTTGCTTTTTTAGCTCTGAATGACTTTCAGCGGAGGCTGCATTTGATTTGTTGTCGTTATTATCCAGAGAAACAAAGTGGTAGGAGCTTTTCACCAGCTTACGCACGTCTCTCACTTGGTGAATTGGGGTCTGCAGCTTCCCTTTGTTATCGCGAATGTCTCTAACCAAGAAATGCGGCACTTTATCTGAAGACTCACCCTTCAACGCAGCAGCCAGCGCCTGGCATTTGAAGTCATCTGCTCTGCTGAGGCCGGCTGCGTTACAGCCTATATTAGGAGCGCGCAGCTTGGAGACGCCAAAAGGCTCCGTTTTATTGTCTCT
Organism: Helostoma temminkii; assembly: GCA_900302695.1. Classification (NCBI taxonomy): domain Eukaryota; kingdom Metazoa; phylum Chordata; class Actinopteri; order Anabantiformes; family Helostomatidae; genus Helostoma; species Helostoma temminkii. The sequence goes on from OMLM01012556.1 coordinate 49,377, forward strand.
AACGCTCCTTAGGTTGATTTTAATTTCCGGAGATTTTGACGTAGTGACAGTTTTGGAATCTGCGACGTATAAAGTGTTGTCAGAGCGCAGTTTTATCCCGCACTCATGTCCACATGGAGAGTAATTCCTGCTGTGCTGCTGCTGTCCCACTTCTCCGTCACTGGGCAGCAGTTGGATAGTTGGCACAAACAAATGTGACATTTTAGTCAGTTTGCCGCTGGACGCTGAGTACTGATCCCTCTCGGTCTCTTTGTGGTCAGCTGAAGGCGGCTTCACCTCCTGACTTTTATCGTTTTTATGATCCTGAAACTCTAGCTCCTCGTCCTTCCAGCATCTGAACGCGCTATTTTGGCTGCGGAGCAACGTGCTTTTACACGCTTCCAATGCGCCTTTTTTAGTATCGATTCCAGCTTCATTTGTCGGCTCCAAATTAGATTCTTGCGCGGCAGCGGCCGAGTCTTGTCTCCGGGAGTCGCTCTTGGTATCACACGAGCCGCTGTCCACAACGTCCCCTAATTCATCCACGCACATTATGGCGTAGTCCGAACCGCTCTCGGAAAACTTGGAGCTCTGTCTGTGCAGCTCCCTGCTCCCCTTCCCCTTGTGGCCGTCGCTCTCCTGGTGCACAAAGCACGGGGAAGGCGCCTGATGCGGCTCACTTATTTCTCCTCTTTCCATCTTGCGCTCCTGCTCAAACTGCATCTTTTTAGAAATGACATTTTTAATCAGACTCGATGCGAATATGGCCTTCTTGTGCGCGCCTTCCATGGTTTTTGCTTGCGGCTTGCTGGCCCCACTCCTCTGGCCGCCTGGCAAATTGTTTGTAACTTCATATGTGGAACGTGATCCTGGTGCGTTTTGTGCAGAGTTGGTGCGTCTTTCTTCCCCAGACATCCCCGATTTGACATTACAACGAAAATTCAGAGTCTCTGTGAGTCTGATCACCCCACTGTGGCCCTGGCTGAATTTTCCCATCAGCTCTATTTGCTTAGTAGCAGACGAGGCTCTGTGGGAGTTGCCATTCAGAGTGAAGATCTTGCTGGTGGGTGGTTTGATGCTTGCCAGGGCAATGCCCCTATAACCTCTATTATCTATGTTTTTGGCTATTTCAAATGAGGCCGTTTTGTTTTGATGGGAGACAACACTTTGGTCCAGTCCCCGTGACATGTTCACGTTGCCATATTTCAGGTCGACAAACGTGGACCACTTGTTTATCTCTGATGCAGAGGAGTCACTGGAGGTGCTGAAATTAATGGCATCAAAGTAAGGATAAGCCAGGCTCTTGAAGGCTCTGGCTGTCAGGTTTCGCACCTCCTTGTCAGCGTCGTCCAGTTCGCTGACAGCGCTGGACGCACCGCTGGAATACTCGGTGACCTCCTTTCCCCTCAATTTACCGCCCAAGTGTAAGCGTCCGGGCGCGGCTATGAAACACTTCGCCCTGTCACACAGCGTCTCTGTCTTCCCATCAACTCCCCTTAACACATAGCGACTCATGTCCCCGGAGCGCCTGGCATGATAAAGAATATTTTCCTGTTCTTGGATGTTGCTAGGGTCATTTATAGCTCGAGAAGTGGCTCTGATTGACAGGTGGATCTGCCTCCCGCTGTCGCCACTACCCTGCTGCTGCTGCTGCTGCTGCTTTGACACACTCTCATCTGAGCTGGTGAACTTGGAGGCGTCGCACAGATCACTTTCAAGCAGAGTGCTGACTGCTGCTGCTGTTGCTGCTGCGCCCCGAGAGCGAGGCTGGCGTGCGTCCCCCCTCTCCCCCACCGCCCCGTCGCCGTCAAAAGAAGCATAATCGACAAAAGTGTACACCTGGTTATCGTCCTCCATGTCCCAGCTGGTGGAGGAGCCCACTCCGACGTCGTAGTCCGTCTCATGGTCAGACAGCTCTGACAGCTGGATCTCGTGCGTCGTAATATAATGGGACTCGTCCTCTGTTGCGCACGGGCCACAGTCATCAGAAAGCACCAAACTAACATCATCATCCTCATCAAAATCCTCCGACTCGCTTCTCCCGCTCAGATAGTGGTCGCTGCAGTCTAACTCTTCCTCTGTGGTTGTGTTTTTCACGTCGTCTTCGTTTTTGGCCACCTCGTGCTGCGCTGTGACGCGCGCGCTTTTGTCTCCTGATTTGAGGCAATCCTCTGACTTTGCGGCACTTTGAGGAACTGATGACGATGTAGGGTGACGGAGACCCTCCTTGACACCTTCTGCATATTTCCCAACTCCGGTGTCCTCTTTCGTTTTAGCTTTAAACTCTGTTTTAATCGACGTCTCGTTGTTTGGTTCCGTTACGCGCAGAGCTGCTGTGTCGCTGCTGTTAATAAGGACGGACGTGAGGCTTATTTCACCAAAGCGACAGCCTTTGTCGGGTTTTGCTGTGTCTGTCTTCACGTCTACTAAGTGCAAGTCGACGTATCTGCCTTCGTCTTGCGTCTCCGAGGCATCCTCTTCTCCGTGAGCTGGGTGTTGGGTCAGATCCTTCACCTCACGGAGATTCTCCACACAGCTTTGCTCGGTCTTCATGGCTGAAGTGGCAGATCGTTGCTTACATTTGCTATCTGACAGTCAAGCAGCGACAGAGATGGAGCCACCCAGGATTCCTCCCTGCCTCCTGCAGAGATGGTGCTGCGCGTAAAGCTCCGGCGCTCAGACAGAAGACAGTGTCACTCTGATGACACGGAAGCGCTCCAGACATTCCAGCTCAGCGCGACATGAAGCCTAAAGCCGAGTATCTAAAAAGGACCAGAGATATTACTAACTACGGTCTAGGCAACATGGGTCTCAAGCTGGGGTTCGCGGACCAACAGGTCCAATAATGTTATATAATCTTGTGTGTTTTGTTTGTTGAGTCAATGTGTAAACAAACAAACAAACAAACAAACAAACAAACAGAAAGCATAAATATAGCAACCCAGCAGTGTTTAAAAGTCACTAACATTCCAAAAGACTGAACTCAATACACTTTAATAAATTAATATGTTGATTATTAACCAACTACATTAAAGCAGCAGACTCACAGCACCATTTTGCACATAAACACTTAAACACCTGTGGTTGCGTTCACAAGAGTGAAATGAATGTGAAGTCACACTGATCTTGACCTTTGACCTCTGAGCAACAAAGTCTAATCAGTTCATTCTTGAGTCCATGTAGACAAACAAACTTGGACTCAAGGATGAACTGATTAGAGTATGAGTATGAAAAACAACATTTTGCAAAGATAATGGCATGAACACATTAATTAATATGTTATCAATTCTCAGAACCATCTACCTGAGTGGCAAATTACAAATAGTTACATTTACCAAATGTGTAAATGTCAAATTTATCTCACATTGAATTGTGCAATGAAAAGACTGAAAAAGACTTTACTGTTGTGTGTGTGTGTGTGTGTGTATGTGTATGAGGTTTTGTGTGAGTCCTA
>OMLM01012556.1:52829-79053 GCA_900302695.1 Helostoma temminkii
TTTGCCAGTGTGTGTGTGTGTGTGTGTGTGTGTGTGTGTGTGTGTGTGTGTGTGTGTGTGTTTCTGCAACATCCTAATCAAATGTGACTGAAAGGGATCTACTATATGTGTGTTGAGGACATGGAATTGATATTTTGGAGTCCACAAAAAGATCACATTGACCAACAGATAACATTTCCATGCAGACAGACAGTGGCTGTTTTCAAAAATACACATGGAGCTCAAATACAGGCACGTGACAAAATGTAAAAACTGCAGCTCTGTGAGACAGAAGTGGGGGTTGTGACACCTCAGATGAAGGCTGTGTGCCACATAAACACCCAAGTGACAACAAGTCCCCATGAGGAGTGAGCCGCTGTGCACGTTTGACTGCTGAAACTCTCAGGGGTTTAGTTTGTGTGTGGGGGGCCAGTTCAGGGTCCATGGACCAGTGTGAGCCTGTAGAAGATGTCAAGGATTCCAAAATGTAAATAGGTCAGTGTGGAGAGGTTAATCTGCTATTAAAAGGACTACATGACATGACATTATAACATGACAATTCTTTACTATATATTTTAGTCATAACCAGCTTTAGAATAGTCCTAGTATGTGCGTGGGAAGATTTTTTGATGTTTAGTTTCTGTGGGTCCAAAAAAAGGCTCCCACACTTCCAATACTGTGTCTTGATAGCATCATGTCATCCTCTCACTGCTACACAAACCAGTGCTTCTGGGGAAGATGTGCAAGTGATGTCTCTTTACTCATTTTAAGTCCTCCAGAGAGACAAGGCTGACCACTCATGAAATGTTGTAGAGGTTTCTATGTGAAGTTTGCATGTTTTCCCTGTGTCTGTGTGCTTTCTCTCCAGATAGTCCGCTTCCTCTCACAGTCCAAACACATGCAATTAGCTTTACTGTTGACCTGTCCAGGGTGTACCCAGCCTCTCACCCATAGACAGCTGGGATAAGCTCCAGCACCCCCATGACCCTTAACAGGAAAAGCAGTTATGATGATGGGTGGCATAAATAAAGAATGAAAGTACCTAAAGACACGAACTAATAATTTAATTTTAACTTACCATTTCTTTAGTAGTTCTTGTTTATGAATTCATATTTCATGTTTCAAAGGCAAATCTTGTACTTTTACTTCCCTTTGTTTATTTACCACAGCATGTAATGTGATTCATATTCTAATTATTAGATTCAAATCACACCATCATCAAAACAGTGTGTAAGGTAAATAAAAAAGCTGCATTAAAGTGATGAACACATTCATGCATCAATAATTTAAAATTCAGTAATATCGTATTCATTGACATAAAATGAGTAATTCTGCATAAAACATTAAACATAATTACATAGAATATTGTTGATATAATAATAAATAAACTAATTTGTGTCATTTTTTAATCTGGATTCTCTTAATCCAGTTTTAGGACTATCATCAAATCTGATCACAGTTCAATTATTTTATGCACCACTGTAAACGAGTAGCGAGAGGAGAGTATCATGAGCTGTGACACCAGGTCTTAATCCACAGACAAACATAAAACATGTGTTTTTCCTACCAATTGCTCCCAGATATGGTAGTTTCAATTACTTAAGTAAAAGTTCATTGGATGCAGATCCAGAGACTGATTTCATTAAAAAATCAGAATGACGACCCAAAACAATGAGCTAAAAGAGGCTAAAATATTCTGTATAAGAGATGTGCGGAGATGGGGGTTCTTTTCTGTGAGTGATTCTTGTTCATATTATACATATGATTCATTGTTGACATGTAAATATTGATATGTGCAGCTTTAAAACTGCCACATGCAACTTAACATAATGCTAGAATCAGTCCACTCTGCCCTGGTTCTGCAGATTCTGGCCTTTTTATGGTTGTGGGGGCGGGGCTAAATAGAAACAACCAGACTGTGCTTTCAACATAAGTAGACTTCAAATCTTTCAAGATAAGAATGAAGGCATAAACAAAATCAAGTTTAAGGACACATCCTCAATGAGAATGAGGTCCAATGTGTACAATTACACATTAGTTAATACAATTAGTTAACTGTGGCTACATGTAGTATCACCACTGTAGCAACACATTAAACATTAATAAAATTACATTATGATAGAAAAGTCTGATCAAGCAGAATAAGTAAGTCCTGGACCAGCTTTCAGAACAGTGCATTCATTTAAAAGAGTCTTTGAAAACTTTTAATTTGCAGCTTTAACTACAAGTAACTAATCTATAAGTAGTTTTTGACAAAAACACATGCTATCAGCTAAATGAAGGGGTAATAAAAGTCTACGATGCTGTAGCACCAGTCACATTTGAATGAGACATAGGCAGTAACTCATCGTGCCACTGCACAGAACTAATAGAACTGTGGAAGTCAGCTAGTCCAGCCTTATTGAAATGACTAACTGGGCATGTTAGTGGTTGGCTGGCAGGGACCCTGAACTCACCACCAGACTATGATGGGTTGGTGTTGGTAGGCAACAAAATCTTCCCATCACCCTCTAGCAGCTGTGTTACAGTAGATACTGAGGGAGAAACCAGAGATGGGCCTGACCTTAACTGAGTGAAACTCTGCTCTGCTTGTGTCAAAGTCAGGTAGAGTAACAGCACACATCGCTATGACTGTTCTGTGCTTCAGCTAATTCTGAAAAAGCTTTAGTTTTTACTAAGATCATGGGAAAATAGGCCAGTATCACAAAATTGAAATTATCTTGGACAGTCTCATAAGAATAATACATCGGCACAAAGGTTTTTGTAACTGTAACATAACTGACACTTTATTCAAGTACTGCATGGGTTAATGATTGTAGTACATGGTGGCAGAGGTTAAATTTAATGACCTAAAACTCTTCCTTAGATCAATAACTAACTCATTTGCACTGAAAGATTTGGTGTACTGGCAAATCAAACAAGAACAATTTAAGTAGCCCAAGTCATTTTACCACTGCTCCCTCCAAATTCAACACAAAATCCAGCTTTTAATGACTACCGCAAATGTAAAGCCTAGCCATGCCTGTAGGGCCTCAAGAAACTGGGACCCAAGACACAAAACACCAAGAGCTCAGTTTAAAAGCTTTAATTGTGTTGAACAATAGCAGCAGGGGTGGAGAGTGGAGACTGGAGTAGGAGAGCGTCTGTGGAGTTGTTAGTCGACCTCCTGATGAACTGGATGAGTAGCATGTAGCTCAGTTGGTAGAGCAGTCGTCTGTGAACCCCAGTGTTAGTGGTTTGATTCCTGGTTCCTCCTGGTTACATGTTGATGTGTCCTTTGACAAGACACCAAAAACTCTGTAGCTGTATGTTGCTTTGGATAAAAGCATCTGCCAAATGAGTAGTTTCCTGAGTATCCCTGCATCCCCTTCCTCATGGGTTACAGTCTCTGGTTCATTAAGAATCATGGGTTTGTGTGCCGCAACCACTTTTCTTCAAACCTCACCAGACATTTTCTATTGGGTGTAAATCAGGTGGCTGTGATGGCAGACGTCTTCTTCAACTACACATTGGTGGATTTGAGGTATGTTGGGATCATTGTCCTGTTGGAAGGTCCAATGACTTCACCTTTCTCACAGATGTTTTGCCCCAGAATATTCTGATACTTGAATGAATCCACCTTCCCCTCACACTGCAGGTTTCTAGTTTCAGTGGAAGCAAAGCAGCTCCAAAGCATCACTGAGCCACCACCATGCTTCACCGTAGACAGAGTGTTCTCTTCAGCATATTCTTCATTCTTCTTCACATTGTACTGCTGATCCATAGATCTGAAAAGTTCCACAGAACTCCACAGAATAGAATTTCAAAACTTCTGTGGCTTACTAAGCCTATTGGAGCCGACTTTTGTGTCCTAGCATACGTATGAGTTGTGCAAACTGCAACTTCAGTGACTGTTGCCACCAAGTCTGCAGGTCTTTTGCTGTCACTTGAGGATTTTTGTCCACCTGCTTCCTCAGAAATGTGGTTGCAGCTTTTATAGCTTCCTTTCAGTTTGATGGAGTCTGGTCTAAAACACTATAGGAACACTATAGCATATATATAAGTAAATACTGCTGTTGTTTTACTGTAAAAACATACTACCCTGCTCTCACTATTTGTACTTCACTTACTTAATTGTAAATAATTAGTAAATAGATGTGGAAATCAAAAAATGAGGAAATAAAAATATATAAAAGTAATACATACAGATATATATAAATAAATACATGTGAAAATAAATAATATTGCACTTCATTGTATTTTCTACTATTGTACTTTCTATTTTCTTCTTTATTGTATTTTCCACATTTAATTATTTCCCTGTGTCCCTTATGGGCCTCCGTAGTTATAGATTTTTCTATTGCTGCATTTAAATTTGCATTTATGAAATTTGCATGACCTGATAATGGAAAAATATACAATGTGATTTCTCATGTGTGTCTGATTAGACACCTCAAACTGAGGAAATGAGAGCAAGGATGGGCCATTCATCCGCTCTGTTAACAGGGCTTCACTGTGACTTAATGTAAATCTCCTAGATGAGTTTTTAGGTGATTCCAGCTGTGTGCTGATCCACACAGTATGAGAATTTCAGTTGTTGCCCCAAACATTAAGCTGAAATAGTGTAAACCCAGGCGCACAAACGAGATATAATTAGTGCTCTATTTTGGTGAGACGGCCTGGTGACTGCAGGTCTTCAGCAGATACAGTTACTGGTGGAGTCCACATTAAAACAGCAGGCGGTTTATCATGTCGGGCCATTAGTCAAAACAGATTAAGAAGGCGACATAAGTGGTGAGCAGAGAAGAGTGCACTGACACATATTCACCACTGCCTTTAGTACGGTCTCTGCACACAGTCACTATAGCAGCAAATATAAATACATACATATCATCATACAGCATATGATTGGTATGTAACAGAATGCTCTGAGCAGTGAGAAGTCATGAAATACCTTGTGAACTAGAACTAGAACTATTTGTGCGTCTCAGCACAGTAGGACGTCTTCTGTATCTCCATTAGTCATGATTAAAGGGACATTCCGCTGATTTTACACTTGCATATTAGTTTACTCATCATGAAAACTACTACCCAACCTGAATTGGTTAGCAAATTTCACATGTCAACACACAGTCAGTCAGTCGGGTGCTTGTTTTAGGGGTGTTTTGGCTTCAGTTTTGCAGAATATTCCACTTTGTAAACTGGCTGAGTGTCACAGTTATCATCGTCCAGCTGCACTGTGGAAGCACTGTCTCACGAACCTGAGCAGATATTCTACTAAAGCTCTAAATACTTTATTAATTGATAATCAGCCACATAATCATATCTCATCACGTGCAAGGTGACTAGTGGCTTTGGCAGCCATACATGCCCACACCATAACACCACCTCCACAATGCTTCACAGATAAGACAGTAGCTCTTTCTCTTTTCCAGGATGCTTCAAATCTAAACCTTTTCACTGTTGACTTGCAAATGAACAATAAATGAGCAATAAAGCAGCCAAACAGTCAACTGTACAAATACTTAATATACTAAATCAGGGTTCCTGAACAGTTATTTTTGACACAGCTGACACTCAGCGTTTAGTTTCATATCCACTGTGGCGACCAGTGTCCAAACACTGAAACAGTTGTGTGCAGAATTCCATCCCATGGCATTTTTAAGTCTGACTCTGCAGCCATGGCTAGCGCAGGGGTTCCTGAGTGCAGTGCAGTACCTGATCCTGAAAATGAGCTGTAATTTCAAGATGAAAGATCCCATAGTGCTAACAACTGGCCAAGGTCCTGAGGCCTTCATTCTAATCTGTTTTCCATCTGTCACTGGATTTTCATCAGCACAGAGAGAGGGCAGATATAATGAAAGGTTAGATGTGATTATATTTATCCCGAGTTCTCCCTGCCTTAGACTAGAGACTCTGCTCGAGCCGCTTTAGTGGGTATGACACAACAATTATGTTTCAACAAAAAACAGCAGCTTCCTGGAGTCTTGTCGTGAAAGTGAGAATGGAGGTTTGGTAGTTTAGCAGTAGCTTTAGCCAGATCGGTCCTGGATATGAAATGTGTTTCAAAGATTTTTGCAAAAGAATCTATTTCTTTTGTTGTATTTAAACCAAAGCACCATGTTTCCATTTGAGCACTGCATCTCTCTGTGTCACCCACACTGTTACACACAATACACTGAATATGCACAATGAATAGTTCTGGATTATTGTAACTGTCACTGTTCAAATTCTGCTGCAGAAGACTTCACTGAACGCTTGTTGCACTCATGATGACCTGCTTCTGAACTGAATGGGCTCTCTGCTGGATGAAGTTATTCTTTCCACCACTAGAGAGCAGTGATTACTGTGTGACTGAGCAGCAGCCATGACAGACTGAACACAGTCACATTACAGCTCTGTCTCCACATTCTAAGCCATTTAATTAGAATATTAGTGTGAAACTGTTGAGTTCAGGCAACTACAGAACATGTACATTGTCATGTGTGAAGTAATATCTAACCATGGATGGATTATGTGACAGAGGACCTCTGCACTGAAAGATTAGGCCGTCACGTTGTTGGTAGCAAGTCGTCTTTGGTCTGTTGTTGTATCTCTTTGGAATCATTTTGTAAACGTTTGTGGTCATTTTGTTTCTCTTAAAAACCACTAAATTATCACGTGTCCTAGATGAGCTATGCGACATTCAGAGAAGAAATATTAACACTCCTGTGATGCAGAGGCCCAGGGCTCTCACATCTGACAAGCCCTACGAGGCCCATTGATAATCCACCCATGCATCGAGCCAATGTATATTATATGCACCATAAGACTGAACTGAATTGAGATAAAAATATCATCACCCCAAAAATTCCAAACCATGACATTATGTCTTTTAACAATTTTCGACGACATTGATTTATGTTAGTTGAGAGCAAATGTTTTTTTTTGATCCAACTTAAAACAGTAAAGCTTTAACCAGTTGTTTTAGGACCTAATGAGGTCACATACTGTTTTGCCTGGACTGTCAGTGAAGCAGCACGTTGTTTATTCATTTAAATACAGTTATACCAATGATGACGTTTAAAAAAATGAAGCAGTATGTTTCTGAGGTACTTTTAAAGTGCTCAGTTCGAAGCTGAGAGCCACAGAGAGTAGAAATATATTAATTTTAAACTATGATTTATATTTAAATACAGTATGATGTAATGTAATATGTGCTGTTTTGGTCCACTGTCTATAACAATATTTCCATGAGTAACACTGGTATTTAAAGATTTATCTTTTATTTTCAGCTGATGTGGGTGGAGATCTTCTGGTCCCTGAAGGTTATGACTTGCCCCTGCTCCAGGCTACACTGTGCAGGGTGTGTGTGCTGCTTCCTGCCTCCTCCCTCTGCTCAGCGTGAGTGTTCTTTGCACATAGTTCTTGTTTCTTTTGAGGAGGCTGGGACTATGTGACGTCAAACTCCCACACATGGACATTCCACTTCCTACTTGCTGTAAAGAAATAACTGTTAGAAGGAAAGAAGCTACAACACACATATATTACAACACTTCCCGCTCCTGGTTGTGCAGCAGGTTGGAGGTTGGAGGCTGGTCTCTGTTTACTGGGAGAGAACAGCTACACAGAACCACAAACTGGACCTGAAAAAAAAGATTCACCACTGACTCTGACAGGGATTATGAGCGGCTTCTCTCATTTGCAATAAAAGGACCAAAAGAACAAGAATGTGAGTGAGTATTAAAGAGAATGACAGACATGTCTGAGTGCTTGCTTCGGGAGGAATGTTGTGTAATGGCATGTGGCATAAAAAGGCATGTTGGAATGACAGGTGAGGTATATACACTGGCACAAAGGCACAGCAATAACCTACAGCAAATGATCTCAGTAGCTGTGTATCAGCCCTGCACATCAACTTGGAGCTGGGATGTTGGTTGGCTTCTTAACATGAATTGGATTCATTTCACATTTCAAAACATTAATTCTGCTTTAACCATTCTGTGGTCAAACAGCTTATGTGTTCAGAGTCGTCTCGCAGCCACAGAACATTTTTCCAGTTGTCTTCTAATTGATCCAAACGGCCTTGAGGAAACTGTGGGACAGCTGTATTCTTTTAGCTTCCCCCTGGCAACTCTGTTACGCACACCAATGTTGTTCAGTGTTCCTCCGATGGTGCATGGATGAACATTATATCATCCACTGTAAGAGACGTAGGCGCCTTTAGTTTCCTAGACATTACCCTGAGATTGCTTGTTCTTTGTCACCGCTCAGACTATTAAATGACTCTTGGTGTGGTCTTTGTTGGTCTACCACTAATGGTGTTTACCATTCTTCATTGGTACACCACAAAAACAAGCAGGAAATAAAAACAGCTGCTGTTCAGATCTGGCAGAGCATCACCAGGGACGTATTAGATCGTTAAAATGGGTTTGAATGAGATACCTTTTCCAGCCTGGTGAACAACAACTCTTCTCGTCTAAGGTCTTCAGGAAACTCATTTGTTCAAGCCATGACAAACTTCTTGCTGCCAAAAGAAGTTATCCAGTTATTAAATCCCGTGGTTGATGTTAATGTTTGGGAACAGCTTGATATTCTCTTATTTTCTTTGTGAGGATTAACATTGATCTAATGCCTTAGAACAGGACTATTAATCAATTCAACTGGGCCAGTTTTTCAAGGAATTGAGCTGGTACAGATGTTTTCAGCAGCCAGTAACCAGCGAGTAATAAGTATGAAACCCTTTTAAATGTGACACAAGTACAACATGAACACAGAACATGCATAAAAACAATAAAAGAGCTTTAACTGAACAGAATCTTAGTCATATATGCAGTTGTGTGGTATGAGATTTGTCTGTGGACAGATCTGCTGCTTTAGACATTATAGCTCTGATATTTTCTACCAATAATAATAATGCTCTTATCAGAGTATCTGTGTCTACTGTAAACTGATTTCCTGATATTTTAACTTGCTATAACGAGAACAGCACATGTGCAGCTAATGACATTGGCTCTGTTCCCTTTACTTTGACATGTAACAGAAAGCCACTGACTGACTGCAGCTGTGTAGAACCCAACCCCAGAGTTCTCCAAACGTCTTTGTTTGTTTGCAGGTTGAGCTTCAGGCTCGTCTACACCTTCTCTTATAACCTGTTCCAGTTCTGTGGACACACGTGGATACTGGCTAACACCATAGCCAGGTTTCTCACATTTGGCCAAGGTGACGTTTATCAAAGCAAAACATTTAGATTCAGACGCCAGGAAATGACACAAAAGCTCAGTGGTCACAAAAACAATGAAATATAAATTGACTTCTACACTGTTTAAGCTCATTAACAAAGACTGTGTATTGCAGATGCCATAGCAGACACATTCTACTCTGTTGGCTTCGTGATGAGCCTCTGCCAGCTGCTCTCCATTTTGGAGCTCTTCCACATTGCAGATGGGATTGAGAAAGCCAAGCTCCTTCCTCGCTTCGTGCAGGTGTGTACAACAGCATCAAACACATTAGCAAAGCTTCTTATTCATGTGACACAGCTGTAGACTGAGAATGGCCATTTGTTTCTCAGGTAATGGAGAAGAACCTCCTGCTGATTATGGTCATCATGCTGGAGGACATGCAGAGCAAACCAGTCGTGTGCATCCAGTTCTTTCTGTGGAACATCCTGGACCTCCTACGGTACGACTTCCAGCTTGTCTCTGCATTTCACGTGATCCAGTTTTCCATCGCGTGTTGCTGGCGCAGCTTGATACGACGCATCTTTTCTGTTTTCCATCGGGCAACTGTAGCAGAGAGTAGCTGGTACATTTTTTTGGTATCGTCTCCATCAAGGTTCCAGGCGAGCTGAGGTGATACCAAAAGGTAATGTGAGAACACAGACTGCTGATTGGTCAGAGCGAAGTGTTACTACGACTACAAAGTATTTCCTAAACACTTCTCCTGAAACTAAATGTGTCTCCTTGCTGTGGCAAACTGCACATACTGAGAAACAAGAATCCTCGATTGTTCCTGTGTGTTGATAGTTTCACCACAGTTCACTGCAGTTTCCTGCAGTGTCACTATGACAACCAGCTACACTGAAGGGATACAACATCTGTAGTAAAAAGTAATGTACTAATTACAAGAGCAAGTAGAGTTGAGTCAGTACCACTTGGTGGCAAAACTCTATAATTTGGCACAAACACACACTTGGACTTAAGGATGAACTGATTAAATTTTAATGGTGAAAGGTCAAAGGACATCGTGACCTTTCTTGGGAATGCATCTCAGGAAGACCTTAGAGTTATTTCATCAGAACTGGCATACAGTTAATATCTACTTGGATTCGTGGATGAACTGATTAGAATGAGTGACTGTGAGATGTAGAGGATCTCACATGGCTTATTCAGGCTTCTTACACAGTATATAAATGCTTGTTTTTTCATACATTCTGTAAAACACCCTGATGCAGGTCATGTCTGGAAACACTTGGTTAAATAACATCTAAATCTTTACGTGCTCACCTACTGACTGTTGTATAATTCTGACGTGTGCTGTTTGATGACAGGTACCCTCATGAGCTGCTGTGTGTTATGGACAAACCATCCATTGCCATGTTGTGGATTCGCTACACACTCTGGATCCCCTTATATATCCTGTCAGTCATCAATGAAGGTGATACAGTCATTTCAACATCTTCAGCTTTAAAATCTGCATCAAATGGTGAAACTGACAGGTCTACAAAAACACATCTAAACGTGCTTCGGACTGAATCTGATAAAATTTGCGGTTCCAGCACAGCTAATCTGACACATGCTGAAAAATGCAACACGCTTTAAAGTGTAATGCACTATTGTGTAAGGGAAGCAGTGTGTATACAGGAAATGAGTTGGCAAACGAGAAGAAATGATAAAACGTCAGGAAGTGTGTGAGGAAAGCACATTCTAGTTGTGTGTAGGCGTCACAGCTGCTGTTCACGGCAGCCGAACAGACTCTGAAGCTCTAGCAGATTACTGGCATAGCTACATGTGCAGTTAGTTATTGTCACATATTATCAGTGTGTTTCATCTCTGCTTACTGTACATTCACTAGGTTTTTCTTGTCTCCTTCAGGTGTTACTGTATATCAGGCTCTTCTTTACACTGAGCCACTAGCATCCAACCCTTCTCCTTCAAATTCAACAGCATTGACACACATTCACCTCCCGGTCATCCTAACGGCCTACCTGCCTGTCCTCGCTCTAGGTGAGAGGAGTTAGCCACCTTTGTTGCTTCAGGCGCCTGTTAGGCACTGACTTATCAGATGACGGTTTGAAACACTAATAGACAGAAGCAGTTAGTTTGTCACACCAGTTGTGATTTAATCAGTAATCACATCTACCAGCCACCTTTACATGAAACTATCAGGACTGTGTAAATGTACATATCTGCATGTTCAAGCACTGAAAGAAAAACTGAATCAACAGCTTTTAAAAGCATCTGCTCCATCACTGTATGGGACAAATAAATCAGTGGTTCGGTTCAGATGTTGCTTTATGAGCCACATCTTAGTTAGTTCCTACAATTTTTGGTTGGTTTGTTTATTTGGAGGTTGTGGCCTTTTGAAACATGGATGTCCAACACGCAGTACAATACCTGAACGCCTCACAACACAGAAGTGCTGTCCCTTAATGCAGCAGAGCAGCTCTGTGGCATAATACAAAATGACGCTACAACACCTGTGCACACACTATTAGTTTGTCCCAACTTTGTAACAGTGGTGTTGTCGTTTCAGGAGCTTCTGTAACAGTCTGGCAGCTGCTGAAGGAGAGACAACACCAGTTGGAGAAATGGAGTAAGAAGATGAAAAAAGAATAAGACATGTTTAAAGGATTTCATCCTGTCTCCTTCAGCGCTGTGAATACTTTCTGGATGCACTGTATCGTGGTTCTCAACACACTGGGGGCTAGCAGGAGTCAGGAAAGGTACAGTCTGTGTATTAATGATCAGCACTGTTTTTGTGAAGACCTTCTGTACACGTCGTCATGGTAACCACAGGCTGTGGCTCCTCCGTGCTACCAGCCATACGCCCTGGTCCACACGGCTTTCTTCTTGAACTCAGCAGAGGACTTCAGGGCCAACAGAGCAGCTGAAACCACAAGGACCATCAGATAAACCAGCTTTGCCATGAATTAGTTTTTACTATAGCAAATGTATGATGCAATTATGAAAGAAGAGCAATTCCCAGTGCTAGAACATATATTATGTTTATGCCGTAGCAATACCAATGTCAGTACTTCCTCCACTTTAGAACACCTTCCCTATATGGACAAAAGTATTTGGCCACACCAGGAGGGATAATGGTATGGGTCTGTTTTCTTAGTCTTAATAATTCAGCACACCAAGACATTCTGGAAAATGTTAAGCTTCTAACTTTGTGGCAACAGTTTAGGGAATGTCCTTTTCTATTCCAACATGACTGTGCCCAGTTCACAAAGTAAGGACTATATAGACATGGTGTAGAAGAACTGTACTAACACGCACAGAGTATTGACCTCAGGGATGGGATGAACTGGAACAGAGACTGGAACAGGCCTTCACATCCAGCATCAGTGCCTGACCTTATAAATGTTCTAATTTCCACAGAAACACTCCAACATCTTATGGAAAACCTTCTAACAGTGGAAGCTGTTATAGCTGAAAAAGGGGCCAACTCCATGTTAAAGTATATGTGGTTTAATGGTCAGGCAGCTGAATACTTTTGTCCATATAGTGTATCTGCACCAATAGGACACATATATGTACATACCGAATCCTGCATGATCTACAATACCCTGGTCAATATCACTAACTGAAATGTTAAATTATTACTCGTGTTTCAGTTAAATAATATCCTCTCTTTATGTTTTTCTTGGTTTCATCCTTCTTTTTCTTTAGTTTAAAGGCCTAAGCATGCAGGATCCCATCTGATGCAAACTCTTTTGTTTTGGTGTCAACATTTCGTTTCCACTCAAAGTTATTTGTTTACTCTTACAGTTCTGTTTTGCTGTGTGCTGTTACATAATGGACATATTATGACAAATGAAAGCTGCTCAACCAGAAGATGCAGCTTCGGCCTGTATGCACATACAGTATGACTTGTTGTCTCATTCATGAGTCTACTGACACAGCTCATGGACTTAAGACTGAGATAATAAAAATGGCTGATATAGGTTTTTTCAGTTTTTTTTATAGTTAGAATTATAGGTGACATACCTTTGTGTACATTACAGTGTGTACACTATTGACTAATTATCTGGTGTCTTAAATACAGTGTTCAATTTACTAATGTTGTTGTGTGGCTCAACATTTCAGTTGTGCTTTACATCTTAAACTACTGCTTCGTCTGAGTACTGTGTGCTGGATGGGGGGTTTTCACCTCTGGCTGTGTTGATGGTCGTAGATGATAGATTCTGGTCAGGACCTTCTGTGATGCTGAAAAGCCAGTCTATGAACTGAGACACAAAAATTACATGTTGTGCGAAAACGTTCCCAAAATGATGTTAATGTTGGTATTCTTGTTTACATGCGATGCACATTTCTGTTAAACCAGCGTGGTTCACATCAGAGCTAGATACATCTCATATGGGTGTGAAAAATCAACATACAGTAGCCTCAGCAGAGTGAAGGCAGTTTAGGCAGAGTCACTAACCTTTGGAGTTTGGCTGCTCCAAGGCTCTTTGTCCAGGAGCAGAGCCAGGCTGTGGGGCATTCCCAGCAGGCACTGAGGCAGGGCGTGGTCAGTAAGCAACTCTGCACCATACAGACTGTGTGTTAGAGGTGAAGGCTTGGAGCTGTTTTGCCATGGAAACAGTTGGGCCCTGATGCCAAGGAGGAGGGGCATAAAGTGGTCACCCCAGGAAACTACAGCAGCAGCAAAGATCTGGAACAGGAAGTCTGTGGCCTGTAGAAAAATGAAGGAATTACCCATCTACACCAGTAGTATGACAAACCAATCAAAATCTCATCAACCTCATATCATTATAATTACAGCACAGGCCTGTCCAGAGGTTTGTCTGCCTGGAATCAAACTCCATTAACATTTTGCTAAACTAAAAGTTATTGAAGCAAAGCTTGATGGTGTCAGAATATTAAACCATGAAAGTGCCCTGACATTGGAATCTATTATAATTAATTAAATAATATCCAGATAGTATGGTCTGTTAATTATTTTTATATTGTTACTTTTAATCATTTGTGTTATATGTCACTTTGAATTTGTTTTTAATTTTTTGCCATTTCATGTAGGTTTTGAAATGTTCGATCTGTGTTTTGTGAAGGTATCACAGATTGAAAGGCTAGAATAAAATTAGCCTTCTTGTTAGCTGTAAATTTCTCATTGTTTTTCAGTGTTTGCTGTTGAATGTTTCCGATGTTGTTTTAACTGGAGCCCAGGAAGCCTGGCTTTCTAAAGTAGAAGCTAGTGGGATATCCAATAAATGAAATGAATTCGTTAAGCTCTGTTTTGGTCTCTACCATCTCTACTATGTTCACAAGTTAAGGTCAAACCATGTGTGAAGTTTAGAGCTGAAACATTAATGGACAGTGGGGAAACAAACTGAAGTGATACAGTTACAGGACCAAACTTGATTGATCAACTCTGACGATGATGACTCAAAAAAACAACATTACAGAGTTATGGTTGTCATGTACTGCTTTACAGTGCATCCAGAGAGTTAGCACTCTGACTCAAATGTGTGTAATACATGACAGGGTCAAACTAAGGCTAACAAATGACATGCTAAACATGCTGTAAGAGTAGCACAAAAACAGATAAGAACTGACTATAATATCAATTATACACCATGTATTTCTGAAAGGTTCAAACATTTCTAGTGTTATAAGCACCATAAGCGAGTGGTCATGCAGCATCAGACCAAGTAAAGCTCAAGCCAAATTATCCGTTGAGCAGCTTATTGTGTGGTTGTAATTAACGATTTTAAACCACTAACCACGTTAAATTAACGACTTTCATCAAGTTTCATCTACACGCTGAGACACATGTGATCAGTCACTTTGGCACATACCAATAAATCTCTGACTAAAGCCCTAAAGAAACCACAGTGCAGTCTATCAGCAGGGCTCAGAAACATACCAGTTTGATGTCTCCACATGTGACGGGCTTTGCACCATATGCGACATTTCGAATGTGGCCCATCAGCTCCAGGAGCCACTCCATTCGTTTGGAGACACCTACGACAAAGAACAAATTATCTGCACATACAAACTCAAAGACGTATTTTTTTTTCTGGCCAACAAATCAATAATTAAAACCTCAATGTCTGGAGTAAGAATATATTATTTTTCCTATATTCATGATGGGAATAGAGCAAGAGAAGCTTCTTGCTGGACTCTGGCCTGACCTGTGATGGTACTGGCAGCCAGGCGACACTGATAAAAAGTCTGCAGGAGGAGCCAGCCAACCCTGCAGCTCGGCCAACCACGAAGCAGGCCAGCAATGATGTCATTAAGGCCCAGGAGGGGGACTCTTCCCTTAGAGGTGAGGTAAGTCAGGACGAAGCAGCTCTTCTCCATCTGTGCCTAAACATGGAGCAGAACCAAGTGCATGTTCCAGATTCTTAGACGAGTGCTACATCATCACAGGTGACAGGGTAAAAATCACAAATATAAAATCAAACTTCTCATTTACAACTGTGTTTTGAATAGGGTTTTGGCTAAAATACATATATTTTAAAAAGATGGCAGCAACATATGGCTGGAAAAGTAACAACAACAAGAGCTGGAAGAACAATTTCAATTAATTACGTTAATTGGCAGCAGGTCAGTAACATGATAAGTATAAAAAGATCCTCTTAGACAGTCAGAGTCTTTGTGAAGTAAAGATTGGCAGAGGTTCATCGAAGAGAACTAAAGAGGAGATGGACCTTCTGGTTTGTTGTCAACCCTCAGTTCAAAGGCCTGCATCTCTGATGATATGTGGGTGCATTACTGCCTATTTCAGCAGGACAATGCTAAACCACATACTGCATCTATGACAACAGCATGGCTTTATAGTAGAAGAGTGCAGGTGCTGAACTGTCCTGTCTACAGTCCAGACCTTTCACCAACTGAAAATATGTGCATCTTAAAACACAAAATATAACACAGTAGACAGATCCTGTATCAGACTACAATCGGACATTTCTCTCCCAAAACTCCAGCAACTGCTCTCCTCAGCTCCCAAATGTTAACAGACTGTCACAACATTTTTGACACAAGTTGTCGCCATCAATTTATAAATCACTTTCTTAAAAAGAAAGAAATTTAAATATTTGATATGTTTTCTATGTTCCACTGCAAATAATTATGGGCTGAGGAGATTTGTAAATCATTACATTCTGTTTTTATATAGATTTATACAACGTCCCAACACTTTTGGAATGGAGGTTGTAAATCCACCTCAGTGGAAAAAAAGAATGCATTGCAGCAGAGGACAGTAAATGCTGCTAACCTCTTTGTCTTAGGATAAAATGAAAGATGTCGTTATCACACACAATTTCTAAAAAAACTATCCAAATTCACCTTCTTCTAAAGTATGAGATGAGAAAATCTCATGTTGGTAGGCTAAGGACTGAGTTACATTCAGGATGTGGAAGTGGATGTGGTTACTCTAGCTTAGTGTTGTGGAAAGCAGGGAGAAACCGTCACTGTACCTCTGTGACTTGAGTGATTCGGTCAATCTCGGTATCAGACATCTCAGACAGACATTTGGCGATTCCCACGTACAAATCCACTTCATCATCCTGAAACAAATTCATTTATCATCAAAGATAAATAGATTAGATAGACAACATGAAAACAGTAATATGTCTTAATGTTAATTGTTTGCATGTAGGATTGAGATTTTACTTTCAAAATGTTCAAGCCATGGTTTCGTTCACACCACAGTTTTGTTTTTCATTTTAGTCGGGGTTGTGGTCCCTGAATTCCTCACACCACAGAATGCAGTGCATCAGAACAGGGACTCCACCCTGAGAGAGTCAGTGTCAGTTCATGCTTACAGGCTGAGCTGAAAGGTCAGCTGAGGTAGTGAGTTGAAGCAAAACAGAAATAAACTGAAGGAGCCACTGAAGTTGAAGTGGCATTAAAAGTTAGTAGTCAAAACATCTGAAGTACTTGAATTACTACAAGAAGTTGAAATGGCAGTTGATATTTCTAGTGAAATAAGTGGCAGTTAAAATGGAAGTGCTGAAAGAAGTGTGAGTGCCGGTTTGGAATGTGAGCATCATTTAAAGAAAAAAAAAATCAGGTAAATGTTCAGGTAAAATTTCAGGTAATTAATTTCTAAAAGTGAAAACAATCATTTGTACCTGGATTTGGTTGGGCAGGAGGTTAAAGATCTTCTCAGTGATGGAGCAGAGGATGGTCCAGCAGTTGTTGGGAGGGTTTGGCAGGGCCATGGCTTGAGCAAGACCCTGCAGCAGGGAGCCACACATGGACACACGTTGGGGTCGAAGGTCCTTCTGGAACTGCTGTAACCCCAGACTCTCCATGTAGACCTGGAGCTTGTCCTCAGCAACATGCTTCATCCACAAGCCCAGGGTCTCATACAGGTGAGCCCGGGTCTGGTACTGAAGGAGAAATATTGCATGTAAAGCTCTTCGAGTGCATCTTTTACTGTGTTATAAGCAAGAAAGCATAATGAATACCAAATACTAGATGAAATGATCAGCTATAATTTGATTCAGCTCTTGGTATAGAGAGAACATTGTACTAACAAATACGGAGGCGAGAAAAAGTAAGTTTCTTTTTGCTTTTTGCTGCATAAAATACGTCATAAAACAAAAACACCAGGCTTCTGATGTCACTACATACCAACGGGAGTACAATCAATGAATCAAAAATAGGAGTGTGGCTTAGCGCTCGCTTGACTTCTAAAAACACCCAAACAGTGTCGGTGTGCCGTTCACAAGCAGCATCACGTTCACAAAAAGAAATGAAAACAGAAGAGCTATAATCGAGAGATGTTTATTTGCATGTATCTGGGAATGGTTACACAGTAATCATTGGATGTACTGTCTATAAATACTGTGGCTACTCTACCTAGAAGTCAGTGCCCAGACAGGATCGGAGTACCCAGAACTTCAGATTAACAGAAAGGCATGGATCTGGTACTGAACATGTCAACCATATGCAAACATTGAACAGGCATGGCATCGATGGCAGGACAACACAGAGGAAGTCATTGTTCTCTAAAGAAAACACTGCAGCGCGGCTGAAGTTTGCCAAAGAGCACACTGACACTCCACAACACTACTGGGAAAATGTCTTGTGGAGAAATGAAATGAATGAAATGAAAGAAATGTGTGACTGTGATCAGATCACTTGACATTTCATGAAATTTCAAAAAGCTCATTTACTTTTTCTTGCCACTCTATTGTTTTTAATTTTCTTTCAATGATCAGTGACATGGAGACAGATGATCTGGGGAATCCAGAAGCATCAGTCTAAGCTCAGCATCAACCGCACTCAACAAGAACTTACACTGAGGCTGTGCACAAGTGGTGGCGAAAGCCAGGAGCCCAGAAAAAGAGATGCACTCTGGGAAGACTGGGTTTGACTTGCTGCCAGCACCACACACTGATGCTGCACATCTGCTCCTGTCATAGAAAAACACTGGAGCATGACACTTTGACTCTATTTATTTTTAAGTATGGATACATGATTGTGTGAAGAGTCTTACCAAAGCTGAGCCTCATCAGAGGGGACAGGACAGCACTCCAGTTGATGGGTGGGTACTGGAAACCAGCACCAACTGATGCCAGGGAGGCCAGGCCAGTCTTAACCAGGGCTGGGTGAGAGAATTCTGGACCTGAGACAACCAGAAGGCAGGGCACAAGTTAAAAGACACAATTTCCTATGAATTGTGAAAAAAAAAGTTATCTTTATCATCTATGGTTTAAAAGATTATTTCAAGTGTCTTATCTAAAAGGAAACAAACAGTCTGGACCTGGTAAGTCAGGACATACCAGTAATCTATGAACCTTCTGATGGCCAGTTTGAACCCGAACACAAACCTTTCTTTCCAGCCTCTGTGATGAAGTCAATAATGGATCTGATGACACTTTTCTCTGGGAGGTAACTGAAATCTTGAGGAACTGAGAGGATGACAGGAGACAGCTAAATGAAATGTATCACATCTAATGGTAACACCACTTTAAAGACATCAGGGGGATTTTTAACAGAAAAAGTAAAGCAGGAAAGTATCTAAATGTCAGAAAACCATAAAGTATACATACATATACAAACATGTGAACAGAAAAACTTTACCTGCTGTGTGGCTGTGACTGGTGGACACGTGGGCCAAATGCAAATGACCCACTAAACAGGCACTGTTGGACTGTAAACCAATAGCTCCTGAGAATGTTATGATCTGTAAAGAGAGCCAAAAAGCCCAGTTGACATACAGCACAGCACAATGCAGTGTAATTAACTAACCAAGATAATGATCTTAGTGCACTAAACACTACATAGAACAATATCCTGTGTAAAAGCTGGTACTGATACAGGAAATTTGGGTCTGATGAAGACAATACTGACATTACAGTAGTTGTAAAAATATATTTTTTAAACACCGGCAAAGTGACAATGAAACAGCAAAACAACGGGCAAACATAAATGTAATAATAATAATATTCCTGAGATACAAAATGCGCTGACATTACCTGGATAATAGCTCGTATAACTTCATTGAGCCGGCTCTGCTGCTGGGAGGAAAGCTCCAACTCACTCTTCAGCTGTGAAACAAGGCACAAATTACAGTAAACTGACAGTGAAAGAAAAGAATGGACTACAAAATTAAATTTTTTATTGAATTTTTCTGTGTTTTTATAAAGACCAGACTTGATGAAACACTTCAGGTGTCTGTCTCAGTCATGTGTCTAAAACATTTGATAATTTGCACTGAGACAATCAATATAAGACTAAAATGGATATTTTACCTGGATGAGGTAACTCTCAGATCCCACTAAGGCCACCAGACCATTGACAGCAGCCAGTCGCTGCATTGTGGGACAACCCTGTGTAAATGAAAAATCCGATGAGTATGAATCAACAGCGATGGTAGATTCTTAACTCGTATGTATAAACCACATTAGGATTTAGACTGAGTAGCTGCAGCAGTAAATTAGAAAGAAGATGTAGCTGTAGCATACCTCAGCCAGTAAGATCTTGATCCAAGCAGCCAGCAGACGAGGGTGGATGTCCTCTGCTTTGCCGTGACCAGATGTCGAAAGGCCATGAACCACCAAACCTAGAGCCAGGGAGAATCCTGGCGTCTGGACACACGCAAAAGCAATAAAAACTAAGGGTAAAACACATAATGCCTCAAAGTTACACGTGTGCGTCAAATTCACAACCAATCAACTGCACCCAATAAGGTTTTAATTGATTTGTCATGAAATATGCAGCTCCTGACACACCCTCTCCCACTGACCTGCTGGCTCTCCTCAGTCAGAGAACGCAGCGTGTTCATGACCTCCTCAGCCTTGGCAGCATCGATAAGTCCTCCACTGAACGCTGAAACGCCAACACATGCCACAGTGTATGCCAAGACCTGCAAAAATGGACATATTCCAATATTTCCAATATATATGAATATAATATGAGTTACATATATAGAGTGGTTTACTTTAAATTACATTATATAAACTTTTATTTTAATAATCCTCCCTTCAGTAAAACTGATGAATCAGTGTATTGTGCTGTGTCGCACCTCCTGCTGCATGCGTCCCTGCCCACTGCTGTCATGCAGGTTGAACAGTAGTTTGTCTAGTGTCTGGGTGACACGAATATGTTGTTCTGCCTGTCCACTGCTGCAGAAAGCTGCCAGCACCAGACCCAGACCCAGAAGACAGCCGGTACTTAAGAGAGGAAAGAGAAGAAAGCAACAGAAAAAAGAAAATGCCACATTGTAAACCTCCAGAAACTGTTTTTTTTTTCACATTAGAGACTACAAACCACATTTCCAGAAATCCTGGAACTGTTTCTAAAATGCAATAACTAATATCAGTAATCTGTTAATTCATTTGAACCTTTAGAGTCAGTAGAGTATGTGGGCTGGAAAATGTCACACTCTAAGGACCTGATTTACTAAATGTTTGCATGTGACTGTGACCGCATCTGTATTCAAAACGTCTGAAAGGCAGGTGCAGTGTGCCTGCACACAGATGGCTGCTGGTACTTGGACGGAGGAAATAAAAGAATATGTTCAGTATCCATGTTTACGTGTCTTAATGTATTTGGATCGACGAACATGTAACGTGTCCCGTGATCCAAGTTTGAAGCTGTGGGGGCTGATTTAGAGTCATTCCTAAAGCATCACATAGTTCATAACAGCATCATGAAAGGCAACTCATTTTATAACTAAAATATGTCTACATTTAAAAACGGACTAAATTTCGACTAAAACTAAGGTAAAATAAATGACCCTAACCCTAACCCTAACTACAGTCTTTAGAAAATGTCTATGTTAAACATTAACACTGGAGCCATGCAAGGAAAATCATCTTTTCTATTCTGTGCATCCGTGTCACTGCAGCGTACTGTAGCTCTTTCTGCTGCAGTCTGCCAAAGTAGTTTTCTGCCAATTTAGGACACACTGAAGAAAAAAGCTTTTATGCTGTAAATGTAAATGTGAATCATGCAAAATGGACTTAAACAATAGGTGCAATTTTAAATTTAGCACTCATTATTTGGGATCTTAGTAAAGCAGGCCTTAAGATGGAGCACTGACTTGTATTCCAGGTCAGGGTTGAAGGAGCAGCTTTCCAGAGCATCCAGAGACTTGAGCAGAAGATCAGTGTCCTTCTGAACAGACACATCACTAGAAAGCAGAGAGACACAGGCAGGTCAAACCACATTATTTTGGTGATGAGTTACATTCTTGACATAAGCTCCTTACCTGAGGCGTTGGTGGTGCAGGCTGGACAGCACCATGCCCAGCGCAAGACCGGAATGGAACTGGACAGCCTGGGAGTCATCAGCAGTGGGTGAGCCTGGCAGACCAGCCTGAAGAGCTGACAGGACCTGGCCGAGACCGTCCCTCTGCCATACCACCAGCACCGGGACCAGCAGGGACAACGCCAGGCTGGCACAGGAGCGAGCTATGGCACTCGCAGTGTTCTCGCCTGAGTAGGAGCGCTGAGGAAGAGGAGGGAGAAGAGGGGGGTGTCTCACACAACTATACATTCAGTCAATGTGGAGGAAGAACTGCACTGTTCTGTTCAAGGACTATAATGTCACATAGACACATGCAACAGTTTAAACATGATATAGTCTTGTGCAAATGTTGGTATCACCTCTTTAAATGTTATATTTTATATAAGTAAGTGTGTGTGTGTGTGTGTGTGTGTGTGTGTGTGTGTGTGTGTGTGTGCGTGAGAGCGGTTTTGTTTGAACCTATTGCACATCGAGCTCTAAAGAAGACAAAGACACAATAACATCCAAGCTGAAAACAAACTTACATGCAAGAACCATGGGAAAACCTGTCCTCTGGCCTTGTAGCTGCTGCTGATGATGCTGAGCAGAGTGTCGAGCACCATGGCCAGCCAACTAGTGGTGGGCACAAACTCTGGTCCAGCCTACAACAGCAAGTCAGCGAATATACTGTATGTATGAATATTTATAAAGATGCACCATAAAACTATACATTGTGAATTGTTCATTGAAGAAAAACCTTTTTGGCTCTATAAAAATAAATAAACGAATTAATTGCAATAAATACAAATAATAAAATAATCCGAGGTTCTAGAATACAATAAATTAAAAGTATACATTTTCAATAGACTCACACTGCCACTTCTGAGCAACTATTAAAACTTTAGTTCAACTCTCATTGTACTATAATGACAGATGTATTATATAATTACATAATAAGCCACTCAGTATTGAAGCGAATCCATCAGAATCTTACCCCGAGGCTGCCTTCACTATCAGCAGGCAAGTTGCTTTCGTATTTAGCGAGGACGGCAGCCAGGCCGCTCAGAGCCAAGATGGAGTTTCCCTGAACAACAGGACTGTCCCTGAGGCACACACAGCACACCCATTTGTTAGTACTGACACTCAGTGGATGTGATACCATAAATTAGAAAAATGGAGTGTCCACAAGCAGGAGACTCACTTCGTAGCAGCTTTGATGACGTCTGCCAGCTGATCTCTGGCCCTGAGGCAAGTGGAAAGGAAGAACAGGAAAGATTAATAAAAATAAGAAAGCAAAAAGAGAAAAACTGTGAAACACATTATATTTTGTTCTAATCAGGCAAATGATGAGCTGCATTAATGTATCAGTTACACTAATGGCATTTTTAAAGCACCTCCATCGTTAACTATACAGTGTACATGCTACACAGCAGTATAGCATATGTGTAAGTGATTCTCACCACAGCCAGGCACAGTGCAGTTTGTACTGCAGCTCTTCTGGGTTCCCTTTGCCTTGTTTCTGCTGCATTTCCAAATCAGCACGTCGACCCTGGACACAAATCCAAACCCAAAAAAATTTAGAGATAACTATATCATACTCAGGATCCAGTTCATTCTCTCATAGTCAAAACAAGACATACAGTTTAGCATCAGAAAGCAAATCTTAAACTGACGACTAAACATTACATCAAAATGACTGGAGATAACAGACCAGAGCAGGTACATTTAGAATTATTTTCAGCATTAACTCAGGGACAAAGACTTGCTTCAAGATTTTAAAGTGTCTTCTGTTGTTTTTGCATGAAATATAAATGACTAACCCCCAAGAAAAAACATTTCCATGTATGAAAATACATGATTACATAAGATTAAAAAGAAAAACTGATAAGTATAATCCAAACCAGAGTGGAATTTCCATGGTTCTCTCTCTTTTATGCAACGTATCAAAGTATAAAAACCTCTAGATGATGTCACATTTGCCCAGAAGAAAGCCACCAATCAGAAGACTCTCCACTCCACTGCTATAAGCTGCTAGTGAAGCTGGGCTTCATTTTTGGGAGTTTGAAAATTAAAAAAGTGATCTAATCATAGACTGCCATAAATTCTATGCATTACATCATACAAAAATATAACCTAAAATAACTACTTACACATAAATATCATGCTGAAAACACAGTTCATTTTAACATCAACAGTTACTTCTACTTTAGTAACTAATGAATTCACCTGCTCTTACTCTGTTTAATTGTGCCATTTTGCCTTATGATTAATAAATTTGCTTGTTAGATGCACAAACCTGTAAGACAGCGTGGAAAGCTCGGCTCATGAAACTCCTCCATGCCTGGGGTAAGAGGAGAGCTCTGTGCCATTCAGATGGCTGAATGTTCACCTACAAACCAAGATGAAGAAGAGTGCAGCAGTTAGTTTTTCAGCTGTTGAAATTTAGACATATTCATACAAAGGACAGGTTCAGCACCACCTCATGAATGAGGGCTGTCAAGGTCTGCTGGTAGCTGCGGCTGCGGCTGACGAGGAAGCGGTCAATTGGTTTACCATCACGGTCCGTCTGCACAGGCAGCTCATAACAGAGCAGCAGTCCAGCTACAAAACAAACACACAATCTTCAAAAGTTACAACACAGAAGACTCTGTGTTGCTGAGAATATCTCCTCCAAAAAGAAACATATTACATCCGTAACATAATTATAACGTATTATGCTTCACACAAGCAGGAAATGGATCGAATCACCTGCTAGTCCTGGCTTCAACCCAGGTTGTTTGTTTTTCTCGTAGGTCTTCAGCATGAATGGTGAGATTCCCGCCACTGTTTTCCCCTGGTCTGATCGCAGGTTCAAGCCCCTCAGGGCAGTAAAGTATACCCCACGTGGCATCTGACTCATCTCCTGCTTCACCAGTGAAGTCAAGAAGAGCTCGAAGGCTGAGAAGGTGAACATGTGAGAAGGAGTTAAACAGCAGTGCTATTGAGGTTCTCAACTTTAATAACAAACAGTGGTACAAGTTCACACCGTTTGACATGATCCCTCACTGGGCTCCCACCACTAACACTGCCAGGCCTACTGCAGTTGGATGCTCAATGGCCCCATTATGAAGATTGCTTTTAGCCATCAATATGAGTGTAATTTACCCGGTAGAACAGGTATGGGGGTGAGAGCCATCAGCTTCACATAAGATGAGCCTGGGATGGAGAGATCTTTCTCCTCTTCCTCTTCTTGGTCTTTATTCTGTTCATCATCCTTGTCCTCAGGAAGCTTTGTAGGTGGCCTGGCCTGAAGAGCACAGCAGAACATACAATGTGTTTAAAGCAAAGAGGTAGATGCTAATGTCACCATGCTATCATTTGGTGATTGGCACTAAACATAAAGTAAAGCAGAGGCTAAGGGAAACATCATTAGCTATGCAGATATTTTCTAAAGCCACACTAATAACATACAGTATGCTACAACATGCAACGTAATCTAGTGCTAGCATAAACTCAAAACAAATCAACCACACACAAGGATTATTACATGTCTATTAAAATATCAGTTAGTGAAACAGGAGGAAAAAGTTCCTCAGTGATGTGCTGGGACTGTAGGATACTTGTCTGCTGCTTAAACTGTCAATCAGCAGCCTAGATATGTTTTTGTCATGAACTGATGTCAGATAGTCTATTTTAGGTAAGATGTATCACTCTGTAACACCTCTGAAGAGAGGGCTGGGTGTCTCTGTAGTTTAGTTCCAGAAAAACTCAAAATGGAGTCTGCAGTAAAATCACCATCTAAACTTGCATCTATTTCAGAATCTCACAGGACAAATGTTCATATGCCAAAAGATCAAGACCAACTTTTAGATCTAAATAAGGACCTATAGAGCTTAAAGCAGGGGTGACTAACCTTGGTCCTGGAGAGCCACAGTCCTGCTTGTTTTCTAATTATCCCTGTCTTACTCACTGCTGACACCCGTGTTCAGCCAATCAGAAGCGAACAGTGTTGTGGCTCTCTAGGACCAGGGTTAGCCACCCTCCACCGCTTTAAACTCTACCCCTAGTCCAAAGTGGATCCAAAGTGGGAAGCAACAAAAAAAGTTTGACAACCACTGCTCCAAACCAATCTGTTCTGCCCTCCCTGCTCTGCTATTGTGGATCATAATTCTCTTTCTAAAAAAATACATACCGTATCTGTGAGACTGTAATATACTAGCTAATATGAGCTGTTTATGGAGCAAAAAAATTCAAAGCAGAATGTCAAGTTTCAGATTTTAGACTGGTAGAAGTTGTGGAGCAGGAATCTTACAGCCTCAGGAAGGAAACTTATTGTGTGGACGGTTTCGGGAAAGTCTGCCAAAGCCCTGTAGCCACACCTGGCCACCTCT
>OMLM01012556.1:88346-105279 GCA_900302695.1 Helostoma temminkii
TCTCAGCCAAAACACACACACACAAAAGTACGCACTCTGACTCACACGCACACACACACACACACACACACACACACACACACACACACACAAAGCCATTATGCTGAAGATCTGTTCTAAAATGTATGGCAGCATAACCGGTTGCTGTCAAGACTTTTGACTTAAGTGGTGTCCCATATGGTGACATAGTGTTCGAACATTATAATGTAGTAGATATCACTGGGACCATACATTTCTATCCAAATCTTTCACAGCAACCTGGCCAGTAGCTCCAATAGCTAACACTGTGGTCTTGATCTAAGCAGTGGACTGACAAATGTGTATTCATAGACTGGGCAATTTAAAATCTGGTATGTGCCAACACCTGCCTAAATCTTTACTTTCTAAATAAGTATCTGATATATTGAAATAACAGCTGTATCTTACTTCAGCCTTTCTCAACCACAATGCCACCAAAAATATTTTAACATTTGTAAAATGAATTTAACTAACAAAAATATATAATGCAAATAATTAACAACCTCATACATCATCAACGTTTGCCAGAACACAGGTGAGGAGTGAGAGACCAGATTTTTGGACACAGAGGCTTTTTATAATCAAGAAGCATCAGCCTATGTCCTGCTATGTACCGCTACCACGAGCCTGAAGTATGGTCAAGCCTGTGACAAATGTGCAAAACAAACAAACAAAACAAATCAGGAAGTAAATTTGATTTAAAAAAAACTTTTTCACAGCACTGTATATTGACAGGTGTTTCTACTAATTTGGCCATGTGAGGGGTGCAAAATATTTGTCTCCAGGGCTCAAGTTTGGCAAGTGGTTTAACTTTTCACCTGTGCAGTGCTGTACAGGTGCACTCCAGAGTCAGTATATCATGACAGAAATGCTGGGTGTGGTCAGAAGGCGAAACTTTACACCGGACACTGCAGTAAAACCTCTTTTATCCGGGTTACTCCCTGAGCTTAACAGTCCTATGTAGCCTGCTCTCTGTATGAGGCTAACAGCCCCAGGCTACACAACCTTATCTCTGCACCAGCTACCAGTGGTTTTGATGCATTATGGGTAATGCAGGAGTCAGGTTTGGACAAAGAAAAAGAAGATGGGGAATACAGAAGATGATATCTCAGGTTCTGCTGTCCATTATGTGTGAAACTATGTTACTGTGCTAATTCAATTCAAGTTCTTAAAATTGAACATTAGATAAAAAAAATTACTTTCTGAACATTACAAAGAGAAAAATTCAAACCACATAAAGCTTGTGTTATGTTATAGTTCATACTATATGTATACATACATATATATATATATATATATGCTATGTTAGATCATATTACTAATTGGTTCTATAGATTAATGTGGATAAGCTCCATGTTTGTTCAATAGAGAACATTTCTGAATTTATAACAAAACACAAAGACATGATTACATGTAACAACCACATTGTTGTATAATACATTTCTGTATTGTTTTTTGTTTGTAAAGTAGAAATTCAGCACCTGTGGTTTCTCAGTGCCACCATTACTATGGCTTCCCATCCTCTGTCCTATCCTGTCTTGAACAATAGACAGCGAATTAAGTCCAGACAAAACTTTGGGGTCAAATTCAAGGTGAAGTCTCTGTGTATTGTTAAAGCTCACATCCACAGACAGGCTTGAGGATAATACAACAATGTTGGTGTGTGAGGAGGGTGGACACACCATCAGATACACTTAACCAATGCATTCTATCAATCATCACATATCTAGGTGTAGGAAGGAAGTGACTGAGCATGTCTGTGCTTGCGATAGCCTGCAGCGGGGGCCAGACATGGAACCCACCACCCTGCTCACCCCGTCCTGCTTGTTCCACCCAGCCTCCGCATGGTGTAATCTGTCTGACCATCTCTGTCACCCCTCCTCAGGTTCCCTGTGGCAGTCTCCAAAACTTCAGCTTCAATTCAGCTCCCATCCATCACCCTCCGGCGCCCACTCCCTACATATTCAACCATACAAAAGAAGAGGCAGGAAGTCGAGACAGAGAACTTCTTCCTTCTTGTTCAACTCCAAGTTCACAGCTAAATCAGAGCCCTGGCAAACAAATGGGCCCAGTAAAGTTTCCTGGAGATGTCAACAGGTTACACCAGCCTCAAAGGTAAAATTGGGGCCACAGACTAGTCTACTATCTGGAAGCACAGCAGCTGGAAAACACTGCTTTGTGTTTAAAATGCTTCACTAATCTACTTCCTCGCAAATTGCAATCCCAACCACTTACCCGGCTAACAACAGTTACTGTAGATGGTGTGGTGTAAGTCCTTGATAACAACCACAATTACTGTCTTGTGAATGCATGTCTCAGCTAAGCAGTAAAGATGCAGTTTGCATGCATGTCTGTCCAGACAAAACCCTAATCAGTTCATCCATGAGTCCAGGAGGACATTTGAGCCAGATGGTGAAGTTTGCTCCTGAGATACAGCACTGATGAGAAGTAGACAAAGATGGGGACACAGTGACCTGATCTATGACCTCTAATTAGTTCATCCTTGAGTACAATTTTGATGGAATCTCAAGGTGTTCTGTGATTCCAAATTTATAGTAATAGCTTGGACGTGAGGTCACAGTGGCGTCGGCCTCTGACCACCAATATCTAATCACTTCATCACTAAGTCCAAGTGAACATCTGTGGTGATTTTGAAAAAAAATCTCCCTTAGGGCATTCCTGACATACCATGTTCACAAAAATGGGATGTATGGACATATGGATGTATGATGGACGGGCGGAAACAAAAAAATAATGGCCAAGGCCTTTGCTGATGCTAAGTCATAAAAACTGTCAAGTACTACAGCTGACACTGAACGTCAGGCACGATTTGTAGCCTCATTAACTGATGATATAGTTACTGATTCCAATTTTGTTTTACATTTTATTTCTGCAGTGTTTAGATGTTGTAGTTCAAGAGTTAATACTTGAAAAGAAGTAGTTTGTACAATGACCTTGTCCTTGACCTGAGCAGACAGGCCGGATACAATGTGTATGTGGGAAAACCCGTAGGGGACAGTTAGGACAGACCACACTACTACAGCCAAGCCAACATCACATGAGAAATGGTCTGGTGTGGTGGACGGAGCCCTGAACCTTCCCTGATCCTGCTGGGGGATGAAGTGGCTCAGAGTCTCGGTGGCAGATTGCACAGGGCAGTGGTGAGCAGACGGTCAACAATGGGCACCAGTGTGCATCCTCCATTAATCCCGCAGCATTTACAGTTACCCAGCGGTGCCAGGTACAACGACCAATGGCAGGCCAGACTGCCAGGCCAATGGCGCCACCCTGCTGCCCTCAACACATTCATCTTCCCACCAGGGAGGATCAGGCCGCCAGACAGACTCAGACAGCAGAGACAGCGATGAAGGCAGAATGAGAAAGAAAAGG
This sequence comes from Helostoma temminkii, assembly GCA_900302695.1. Taxonomy (NCBI): domain Eukaryota; kingdom Metazoa; phylum Chordata; class Actinopteri; order Anabantiformes; family Helostomatidae; genus Helostoma; species Helostoma temminkii. The sequence goes on from OMLM01012556.1 coordinate 91,755, forward strand.
ACAATGGGAAGGAAGCAGCAGAAGAAAGTGGGGATAGAGATGTAGAGGAAGAGAGCTTAAGAGGGAGCAAGCACAAAAAGGAGAAAAGGGCATCAGAGGTAGAGAAAGAAACATGAAGCGCAGGGGGGAAGAAAGGAAACATGAAGGAATAGGGAAAATAAAGAAAAAAAAAGACAAAGCAGCTCAGTCTTTTTATCACCCGCTGTAACTGATTAAGGAGGCCCCAGGATCTTGGCAGAGGTGGAGATCTAAGGCTGGAGGAGGGGGTGGGCTCTGTCTGTAGCAGAAACATGGCACTACACTGCATCAGCCTGGGGATACCACTTCGACTGACCTGCACCACAGAGAACTCCCCTCTATTCTGAATAGTAACTGTGTGTATACCATGTATACAATTGCCTTTAAGGTCAATAAAGTGGTACTAGTACAAATACTATTTTGAGTAATAGTATTTCGATGCTATTATTTGGAGACATTACAAGATAAACCTACCACAGCATGACTACAGCCTCTTAAAATAAATAAATGAAGACACTCATCATGATGTGCTGTTACCTGCTGATTATGGCAGACAAGCAGCATCAGAAGTACTGACAGTGACATGATTATCAGCAGTTGTAATTCAAACACATGAGATATTATGACAGAAAGACTAAAAAACAAAACGCTCCTGAGCTCAGGGTAGAAAAAAAGAGCAAAGAGTGTAGGTAGAATGCTAAATGAATTATTTATCTACTGCATGCTGAAAGTTTAGAGACTGGTTTTCTTCCACCAAGGAAGAAGTCATGACAACAGAAATGATCGCAATTCTATTAATAATGAAAAAATAACTTGGTCATCAATTGTGTTGTGTTTCTTCTGCCCACTGTCTAAAATATTGGCCAAAACGTCTTGAAAAGATCAACAGTGTTTAGTCAAATAACAGCATCAAAAAGCCATCACACTCTGTGAGTCATCCAGTGTAAAACACCATAGACTTTAATGTGACTTCGTTTTCCGCGTGAAATGCTGTTATTTGTAGTTTTTTGTTTGCAGTGGTTTCTGTAATACAGTACTGTGTTTTAGTGTGCAGTACTTGATTACTGCAGTGCAGTGATTATTAGTGGAATGGGTTGCGATGCTGGGGCACCAGCTAAAACCTAGCCTAGGACACCAAACTGGTCAGGGCTAGTTCTGGTGACACTGACCTCAGACCACCAACATTTAATCAGTTCATCACTGTGAATCCTCATTCTGTGCAAACCAAGTTTTATATGTTTTATATCGTCTGTGACTGCAGTATATACACTTTGACATAACACACAAACATGCAGTGGATGTTGAGATACACTGTAGCTACATCCTCAATGTTCTTCTCTTCTTTGTGGTGCCGTGGCTGATGGCTACACACACAGATATACAGTGCATATGACACAAACTGACCTGATGGAGTATGGGCAGGTGAAGTGTGTTCCTCTGTCTCTGCGGTCTGCCTGCATCTGTAGCATTCGTCCAATGACTTTTATCAGCCCCTGGACATTTCTGTTCAGTCAATAACAGAACAAATTGTCATTATTTAACGAGAGCGAAAGAAACACAGGAAAAACATTCTACTGTTAATTCAACTTTAGGGGCGTCAATCTGTCTATCATAAAACAGGGATCCCTCCTCTGTTGGCCTGGGGTTTCTTCCTTTTTGGGGGGGAGCTGTTCCTGATTTAAGGCTCTCAGGACAGATGGAGTCATTGTAGAGCAGCCTGTAAAACTTCCTGAGGCAAAGTTCACATTTTATTAACTTTGGCTGATTTGATCTGATTTTCTTTTATGTATATATGAAGCTCCTTGAATTGCCATTGCTTATGAAAACTATTATATCCAGTTAAGTCCTATTGACAGCTCCAGTCAAAGAGCTGAGAAGTGACAACATAGCAAATATCAACTCCAGACCTTTTATCTACTTTATTTGTGTTGAAGTAATGAGGGAGCGGACTGCACCTGGTCAGTTAACTTCTTTTCAGTCAATTGCCCAAATACCACTGAGCCCCTGATAATGGAGGTACTCTGTTTAACATGGCTGTAATTTCTAAATGGTAAATTTTTTTCAATATTTTTGTGAAACCTCTTAAAATAAATCTGAATGTCAAAATCATTAAAACTCTGTCACTGCCCAAATACTTCTGGACCTCACTGTAAATAAATCTGACTTGTCTTAAATGAATACTGAAAAACACATTACAAACATTTGCCTTGTATTCTAGAGTGAGCTGAAACATCAATCATATGTTGTAGCATTCAATACAGAGCAGGAGTTATAATGTGGTTATTTAGTATTTCACTCCCTGACAGGCAGACAAACTTGCAGGATATGAATGACGGACATGAACCTTAATTAAAATTAAAATGGACTCAGTCCAGTCAGCGACAGCTGTCTCATGACCTTCAACTGCATAAGGTCTTGAAGAATGTCAGCTACAATTTATTGTTAAGCTGCAATTAACTGAAAAAGTTGAGTACATTAACGCTCTCGTTTGGTCTTCATCATCACCTGCAAAAATTAACATTATGTGCTAAATGGCTCAGTGTATTAACAGCTAGTTGCCAACTGTACCAGTGCGGTCGTTATTATATTTCTTTGTGCAACTTTAAAAGTATATATTAAGTGTGTTGGGGAGTGTAGGGCTTTCTAAATAACTGTTCTACCAAACACTGACAAAAAAGGTCATTTTAAATACTGGCTCAGCATTTTCCACACAAGATGAGTCATCTTGTAGTGTAGAAAAGGTCACTTTGAAATTAGGCATCCAGCTTCTGCTCCGATGGTGGAGACATGAGAAGAATTAATGGACCACAGAGGGGGTGAGGACAGTGTGGCAGTGTCCTGTTACTGAAGGGTGAGTTACACTTCTGGATCCATGTGCCATATTTCCTACCCACTCCATACAAGCACAATGCGTACTGTGGTGAGCTGCATGTTTCAGCTTATATACTGAATTTCTGTGTGACCTTTTAAGATCGAGTTAATTTGTTACTTGGTGCTAAAAAGAAGAAGACACACAAATGGAGAAAACGTGTTGCCAGGTTTTCTAAAGAAAGGCTTTTAGGGCGTTTTCACACCTTAGAGCATCTGGTCTGCTCTTAATCGCTTAATGAGTTTGTAAACCCAAAGTACTTTCACATGGAGAAAAATCCAAAAGTACAATAAATAGAGTCATTTCCGCTTATTGGTCTGATGTTTCTGCTGCGGGACAAATAAAGTGAATACATGGACTTGTCATGGACTTCTACTGTTGCTTCTGTTTATATGACATGACATGAGAGCGACAGTTTTATGATGTGGGTTATTTTACTTGAGGTGTTCATGCTCCTTGTTATCGTTTATTACATTACATTACAATCTGCACATAATCCATCAAACTCAATCATCTGACTCTGAGTGCGACTACTGAGCTCACACCAGAGGAAATGAACCGCACAAAGAGGAAAATCTAACTAGAGTTTCATATAACCATACAGTATGAAGTACTGCTGGCTTTAGGACCATCTTTGAGTGTTCCAGCCAAAGTCCAGACTTAAACCGGATGCAGACAATTCAATACAATTCAATACAATACAATATTTAATACAGAGTCACAGGTGTTGTATTATTCAGCCTATTTATGGAGAATTGTCCTCCCTGTGAGTAACAGACCAAGAGAAACAAAAGACGAGACATGTTTGAGAAGAAAAAAAGGAAAATAAGACATTCCCCAAATAGCCTGATGTTGCTGTGATACATTGGTAATAAGTGTGTATGTGGGTCATTTTTCCACAGGCTGGTAATTAGATCTGTAATAACCAGCTTCTTTTCTGCATACTCATTGCTATTCCTGGTTTTAAAATGAGTCTGAGCCTTTACTCCCAGAAGTGTGATTTTCAGACACTTCCCATCACCACCTCTCCTTCTCCTCCCCAGCACAACACTGGCAATTGTTTTTGCTCTTCTGGCTTTGTCCTGCTAAATGTGCATGTCTATTGCAGAACACATCCTGTAACTGTCCTGATGGTTAACAGGCCATCCACAACAATGAGAACAGTGAGTATTTCATTCCTCACCTCTCCCTGAAATGTTAATACAACCTAAATGAAAACTTTTTAAAACCTGTTTTTTTCCCCCATTGAATCTGGTTTGTCGCGTTTTACCACTTCCTGTCTATCTTAGGCTTTCCCGTCAAGTCAAGGCTTAAGATGCCTTTTAGTCACAGGGTAAAGTTCCCTGAAGGATGAGCTTACTGATGCATCATGGATGAACCCTCTGCACATAAAGGTCACACTCTGTTGTACATTTATAAGAAGGTGCACCTCAATCACCACTAACGTACAGGTGGATCTGGATGATTCTAAACTTAATTCAAACTGGTTAACTGGTAACAGGAGAGGTGAAGATTGGGTATAAACAGAGCATCAACCAAAGGGTCAGTGTTTAGATATTTTGTGGCTCAGCACTTTGTGCCAAACATTGTGAAAGAGTTGTCACTGAGTTTAAAAAAATGTTCTCAACACAAGGTTGCAGATAATTTAGCTCTTTCATCACATACAGTTCAGAAGGTTGTGAAAAGATTCTGAGATTCCTGGGAAATCTCAGAATCTCTGTTTGATACGTGTGACCTTTGAGCCCTCGGGTGACAATGCATGACAAATATCATGCTACTGTGTTAAATAAAGAGTCACATAGGCAAACCGCTCTCACTTAACACAGCGCGCTTCTGCGCTTCTGTGCAGAAATGAGTTCTCTGAACGCAAGCTCATTTGAGATGGTCTGAAGGACAGTGGAAACATGTTCTTTGGTTGGATATCAGACCCCAAGGGTGCAATACCAGTTCATGTAATGGTATGGGTTTTTGTGTAAAGGTAACGTTTACGCAGTGAATCACACTGCAACTTGTGTGTACCCAGTAAAAATGGGCACAAAACTGCAGCAATTATTATTATCAGATCCCAAATAACTAAAAAAGTGTAATTAATAAGAAAGTTGATGTTTCAAGTAAAGTAGCAAATTACAGATTTTAGTTTTTATTTCTGGAAATGGGGTATATACGCTTGGTGATGTTATTAATATTAGTAGAAATTATTGTGAAATATAGTTTGCACGCAAGAAGAAGAACGACACAAAACAACCATATTTCATATTATCACTGATGAACCCAGTATGAATAAGACATATAATAATAAGAAACCAGCTGTGTTGCGTGCACACTACCTGGCAGACGGCAGGAGGTTGAGGACACTGTTGAGGATGTAGTGCAGGTCTGCATGGCCCTGATCAACCAGCAGCACCACGGCATCGCAGCAGGCTGAACGTACCAGCGCACAGTCGCTGCAGCACTGCTGCCACAGAGCCTCCAACGCTGGACCCTGACACGCATCAGCAACACAGTCAGTCAAGATGTGAGGATTTATTTTATAAGTAACATTAAATCTCACTTTACTAACCAAGCATCCTGATACAGCAGGTAATTTCACATCAGTGAATAAAGTTATTTTATGACTCACCTGAGTGCAGGACTGGGTAATTTGCCCATTTTGCCCTTTCTCCTTCAGCACAGAGGCAACAAGATTTCTCACCGTCTGGGAAACAAAACAAAAGAATGGCACACATTGACATTTTTACACAGGCTACTCTTTCACAGAGACCGCAGTCTGTGGTTATCCATAACACCACTGTATGTGAATTGCAGGTTCACAGAAGCATAATTCCAGGTTATGCAGATGACAGTGCGCTCTCTGTAATGAAGCAAATTACACAAACTTTTTTAAGACTGCACTGTGACACTGAACAGGTGGAGCATTACTTTAAGTGGTCAAACTACAAGCTCTACTTCAAGGATGTTAATGAATGACTGACACAACTGTTGTGTGTTATAGTGTATGTGTATCAACATTCACTGTGCCTCTCCTAGATGAAATCTCACTCTGGCCTCTAGAGATGATGCAGTTTTGATGACGTCATTTGGTTTTTCTTACTAGGTCTGCTCCTCCAACACTCCCCCAGATGACATCACCTGAGCGAAAAAAACTCCTCCGAATGATGTCACGTGAGGGAGTTTCAGGTAGCAGCACAGACATATTTGTATGTATATGTAGGTAATGCAGAGGGAGCTTTAATGTCACTTCTATATACATATTCTCCTCAAACTAGAACCACAGGAAGCTAACTGTAAAGTCACAATTTGATTCATATAATTAAATCTATTCAATTATCTATAGTTACATTTTTACAAGCTACATTATCAGATTTTATTCTACTTAGAACATCTGACATCATATCAACTCATAAATGCATTCTTGCTAACATGATGCTAAACATTTGCATTATAATTTCATTTTAATAACTGGCTGAATGGAAAGGGCTAACATGACGGGATAAATACTACAGTGAGTTAATGAGATGGGACAGGATTAGCAATGACAACAGTGAATGAGTAAAATAAAATCACTCCCATGTCAGAGTCTGGTCATGAGTCAGGAGCTTACCTGTGCTTGTATGACGGGGCTGGGGAAATCTAATTGTGTTTTAATGCTCTCCATCATATGTGCTGGTCCTACCTGAGAGCAGAGTGAAGATGTTAGCAAAGCTCAATGGGAGGAACCTGTAGTGAACAACATCTAGTATCAGTGGTGTTGAAGTTAGCCACCTGCCACTAACATTCCAGGGAGGAGCACTGCCTGGAGGTATTCATGGACTTGCCCTTTGAAATTGATGCCCTTTCTGTGTTATCAAATTACTAGCCATCAGCCATGACATAATTTTGTATTAAATTATTAACATAGTCATAGTCAGTGTATCCCCTCACCCACCCCCAGCCTCTAACTCACAGGTTGCTAAGCAGATGAGTGGCCTGTGCCTGACAGCATGCTGTGCAGGTGCTGAGCACCAGCTGCTTGAGCCGCTCCGCCGCAGCTACTCACATTTTACAAAGTAGCGTTTTTGGCTTTTTATTCCAAGAATGAGTTCAATGTGGCTTCAGTACAGAGCTGGAGGTCAGAGGCTGGAAGCAGGAGTAAATGGTTCAAACCATAAAATAGTAAATCATTTCAACTTGTGTGCAAATTAAACAAGATAAAACATGGCAAACAATGAGATGTAGAGGTGATGGTAGACGCATTTTTAATGCATATGTGGGCTTAGGTTTGGGGATTTTATAACCTAACCTTACAGCTCTAGCACCAAACTGAACTCTCAACAAGATGAGGTTCTCTGATTGGTGGCCACTTGCATAAATGCGTACATAAATGTGCACAACTTGACGAACACAGTATTTCTAGTTTACGTTTGTCATGATCTTCATGATTTAAATTTATCTGTATAATCCTGTGTATTATTGAGTATTACAATCCACTGTACTGTGTTTTGACATCTCAGACTTTTTTCCTTCTAAATGGACGTTCAGGCAGGGGTGGGCAGATCGATGCAAATATCAGTATTATCGATAACCACACTGGTATTGTTATAGGATCGATGTTAGCGTGATGGAACCGGTACTTCAATGTTTCTCTCCTCTATGTTCAGTAAAGCGCTTGGGTTTGATCATAGAGTTGCACTAGAGTTGACGCATTCTGCTTCACATCCACCTCCCGCTCTGCTCTGTTGTCCTGACATCATGTGACATCATGTAATGCTGAGAAAACACTGCTGGTGCATTGAGTGAGAGATTGCAGAGAACAAAAAAAAAAACAAAAAAAAATACTGGATTTATTACCAATGGTAAATGGTCTGCACTTATATAGCGCTTTTCTACCTTACTGGTACTCAAAGCACTTTTACACTGCTTCTCATTCACCCATTCGCTCACACACCGATGGCAGAGCTGCCATGCAGCTGACCTGACTCATCAGGGGCAACTTGGGGTTCAGTGTCTTGCCCAAGGACACTTCGACATAGAGAAGCTGGGAATCAAACCACCAATCTTATGACTGGTAGGCGACTGCCCAACCTCCAAGCCACAGCCGCCCCGCAATGGATACTGTAAGTAAAACAGCTGAACCGCTGGTCGCGTATCATGTGTAAATCTTATATCCAGGTTTACAAGGGAGGAAAACAGGTTTTATCAGCAGCATCTACAATAAGATTAGTGTCATCACTTCAAAAATACACTAAAGCTTAACAAATAACTAGTGACTTCTACCCAGCACCTCTGTGATGACTGACTGTCCCTTAACCAACAAGCAGTGTTATTTAATTATGATGAGTTATCTACACGATCACTCTATGAATTATTTCTTATAGGCTTAACCTCATATGAAGTGACAAACATCATCCACCCTTCTTTTAGTTATAGTTGTCACACAAGTGTCATGAAAATGTCATTACAGTTGAATCAGACAAATGTTGTTGTGTTTACCTTTTCTCTGGTCACACGACATCAAAAATCTTTATTCTTGGAGTCAAGAATAAAGTGATTAGATTTAGCAACCAAAGGTGAAGGTAAGTGTGACCTCAGGCCTGTCCTGGTCCTCTCTCCCATGATATTCACAGGAATGCTGTGAGGGAATTTCTTCAAACTTGGACTCTGGTTACATTTTGGTGGTCAAAGGTCAAGATCAAGGTTCTGTTCCCACAAAGCCAGTTCCAGAGCTGGTTCTGAGCCAGCACATCATTTTGAACTAGTTCTTCAGGCTTTGAGGGCCCAAGAGCCACCTCTCAGCTGGAAAACTGGTTTAATGGCAACCAAGAACCATTTGCATCGGGGCGGGGGGCAGGATTATAATGACAAGTTAGACTAAAGCTTTGTTGTAAAGATAAAAATAAACATCAAGATATGTTTGGTATTTTGAATTTACATACATATCACCAATTATCTGCAATTACTGAACAGCTATTGAATGAATTTAGATAATGTGAATATTAGTTCCTGCCTCATTCGACTTAAACAAAGTCTGAAACCTGATATATTGTTCTAACATGGCTATAAACACAGGGAATATGAGCTTCAAGTAGCCAAACCCTGTGCGACCCCTCCCCAAATACAGACATTCTACCCAACCCCCCTGCTGTTATCTGACAGATAAGCCTGCCTGCTGTGCTGTACTGTCCACCACCCTGCACTGGCTCCCACTGCCACTCAGCTGAATGTCCACATAAACAGGTAAGCACTGCACCTGCTAACATAAAGCTATCGTCCAGACTGACGCTGAACTTTATCGAGTGTTACATTAGTGATCTTTGCAAAAAATGTAGCTGTTAAATGTAACTACATGTCAGTGTTTTTATATCAGGGCCTCTATAGCTTCACGTTCAAATGAATTAACCATTTGAGGAGTTTGAAAACGATGGTGCTCATGGAAACAGACTTTTCTCTGAAGCTAATGAAAACAAGTCAGTGATCGCTAGGATTCAGCTGATGCTTATAATTTTGAAGTACTTGGCTGACTGTCAATAGTCAGATGAAGTTTTAAAGGTTTGTACATCAGACTGTTCCAGTGGTTTCTGCAGCATATTTACTTTACAGCAAAACAATATAGGCTGGTCTGTAGTGCAAGGTCTGCATTAGTGATACAAGTGAGGACAATGTATGAACAGTGTTGAGCCAACGGTGCTTTAGAAATGACACCACTGAAGCTTTGCCGTGTGATACTCGTTGCTGGAAAAAGCACATGCCGGACAGGCACATGGGATTTCTGACAGCGTTTCAGGTGTTATGCAAACACACACACACACACACACACACACACACACACACACACACACACACTCCATCAGAGCCATGCTGGAAGGCCTGATACATAGCAACACAGACTGTTTTCTCTAACATATGAGTTGTCATAACATTTGTCTTAATCAATTCTAATAAATCTGTTGGTTTTCATTAATTAATTATTTAGTTATTTCATATATATTACTATGATTGGCTAATCATTGTGTCAATTACATATTAGATGTAAAACAATACAATATTATTACGGTAAAATAACACAACAGCAAATGTTACTTGGTTCTTAGCTTCTCTAAATGCAAAATGCTGCATTTCTCTCTTTTAATTCCATAATAATTAAGACAGTTTGGAACTTGTATTTTAAATAGAAATCCACACACAACCATTTGATTAACCGTTTTCAGCTGCCATTGACATGTCAGCAGTCTATCACAGGACTGACATATATAGAGACAGACAACCATTCACACCTATGGACAAATTAGAGTCACCAATTAACCTAACTGCATGTCTTTGGACACAGGAAGGCACCCAGGCAACTGTGGGTTTGAACCCAGGCCCTTCTAGCTGTGAGGCCACAATGCTAACCACTACTGGCAGTAGTGTATTCATATACAATTGTACAACTTTTAGACTGAGGCTCGTCTTTCTAACCAGTCAGAAAATGTCAACATTATCTGTGTGATGAGGAAAAAATAGCATGTTTTGTAGCTTCTACTGACTAAGACCTGAAGTGCTGTGCTGAGTGTGACAAGGCGTAGCAGATGGTAGAAGAGCATAGAGCAGCAGAGCGGACTGATTAGTTAGTGCTAGCTTAAAGTGCATAATGTAGCTTTGAGTACATGGCTGCAACCTCTGGGAAATTACGCTTTTTATACATTTCTACGGTTTCATAGAAAACAGCAGTTTTAAAAATATATTTCTATGCTAAGAGAAGCACAAACAAAACTGAAACCTGACCAATAAAAGCTGTACTATAAAGGTTTTGACCACTAGGTCATGGAGCAGTGTTTCATGATAGTCCAGAGAGAGACACTTTGTAGGAAAATGACTGAAATGCTAGCTAGTTTAAAAAAGCCTTTGATTGTTGTTTTATGTTTAATACCAATAGAAATTAAACTGCAATATTACATAGCAACACTAGACGTAGAAGTTTCACTTTGTGTCAAGCACATTATATTGAAGATTCTGGCACCTTTACAATAATAAAGGTTTTGAGAGCATTAATACTAACTATAACACAGCAGTGTGGGCTTTCTGCAATGACATTTATGCGATATTTTTTATACTGCAGCATTAGCAATAATTATTATCGTCACTCCAGTTACTATAATTGATCACTATTTTAAAAATCCCAACACATCCAACCAGCAGAGGTTAACGTACGTCAAGAAAATTAGGCTGTAGCTGTTCTACTGTATGTAGTGTCATTTCGCATGAAAAAATGAATTTTATATTTAATTAAACCGGGCCGTTTCGTGTGCCGAAATAAATAATACATTGTGCTATATAACGACATGCTTTCAAAAGTGCTTCAAAAACTGCAATATTTTGCCAATACGTAAAAGAATATAAAATTGAAAGGTTTTTAATTGGGGTTTGGTGCAGAGCATATTTTCAAGCAAGTCACGGTCCTGATGAGGGCTAAGCATGGCACATACCAAACAGTTATGTACGAATATTACAAACAAGCATGTTATGTACAAAAAGCTCTGCATCCAGGGCTACATGCTAAGTTATTAGCATTATAACAAACTGGAATCAAGGAAACTTAGCTGAACCTGCTAATAATAGCTGCTATGGAGTTATCTACCTTTAGCTAACTAGTGTTATCCCTTTGGTAAACATAAAGACAGGTGGATTCAACCTACACTGCAGGAACAGTGTAACATAGTAGCCTATTAGTTACAACTTAATAAAAGTTAAACATGTCACTGACCAAACTTACCTCATTCATGCAGTCTCATACGAGCCCGCAACTACGGTGTAGATCGAGGACCAAAATTGACAAAGCCCAGTCTGTCACGCAACATAACCTCTAAAATTCCCTCCCAGCTTTCTAAACGTCCATTAAACTTTAACAACGAAACCTTGAATATTGTGTTGAAATATTTCAGTTCAGCTTTTAACTCAATGTGAGAAATTCGGCGGCCGCTACAGTATCATAGTCCAACGCAATGCCATGTAACAACGAGACATGTGGGGGGACTTTTTTTATTTCACACCACCTAAAATTATGAGTTGAATGAATAAAGTTCTGAGAGTTCATTCACTTATTTCATTAAATTAAGTTTTTAAAAAATCAAAACTGGCAGAATTCCCAGCATGCATTGTTTCAGTGTTTACACTGTCAATGGGAACTGTTCTTTTTAAATTCATCTTATATTTAAGGCTGTTGTTTTTCATGAAATAACTCTAAACATTGCAAATGTATTTCTGTTGGGATCTAATTTTCGAATCTAAAATGTCACTGACATTATGTGGCTCTCACTACACTCATGTCATTTAGCATAAAGCCTGACAGCAGTTAGCTCTGTCTTTATAGGGGACACATCATTTTGTCTCCAATATTAAATACTTTCAACATGGAACTATTATATTTAGAATATTCTGACTGCTTTCATTTGGGAATTTGAGAAAATCTATTGGAATGGCTTAAATGTTGACTATTTTATCATTGTTTTTTTTGGACCTGTGCTTTGGGTGTTGTCTTTTATGAGTGGGGTAGAAGTAGAGAACCTACCCTGAGGTGCACAGGCAACTGTCTATCTGTTGGTAGGTGATCACATGATGCCCCAACAATAAAGACAGGTCTCACTGCTGATTGTAGATGGGATAGTTTATGCAATTATTAGTAAAAACAACAGAGTGGTCATTTTACACTATAATCTCAAGATGGCCGTTGCTATTTTTTGGTATTCCACAAATATTGCATTCTTTAACTTGTTATTGGTCCAGTCACATAATTGTTGGCGTTTCAGACAAGTTTGAACATCTCATCTGAGTAGTTAAAACATGCTCCGTTCACCGATTTTCCCCCGGGACGTGAAGGCAGCGTAATAACTGAGAGGATGTAGACATCTGATTGGAGGTCCTTGTGTCTGCTCTTCTTCTATTGGCTCTCTCCATGTCGTGCTCCGTCTGCAGCCCCCAGCGGGTACACAGAGCTGCGCGTGCGCTTTACACCTCAAAGCTGTGAAGGGGCAGAATTCAACCTGGAAAACAACGGAAACGGGAAGATTTAACGTTCAAAATAAAACAACAGAGCAACTAGCGTATCAGTTACATCAGCTTATGCATGTAGGCCCTGTGTCCTTACACCTTAAATACTCAATAGGTTTAATAAAGTAACAGTTTAATAATGAATACCCCCAGAGTTTAAAAAGACAATGTGATAGTGTTAAGAATTACTGTAGCTGCCCATCCATCTTTTGATTAACATTTTATAATACATGTACCATAAACAAGCCTTGGTAGTAAATGGAGTTTGGGGGTATTTATGGTCAGAGTCCAGTATTTTTAGACTGAATACATGTACATTTGATTACTCTTGAACCCTTACACTTTACAGATCGTGATAACTGAATGATAACATTTGTAGGCAGTTGAAGATTCTACTTAGTCAGATAAACATAAATGTGAACTATTCAATTTTTTAAACAATATTAGAGACTTTGAAAAGGGTGAAGGGACCCCGAAGCCTCTGCACCTTAAACTAATGAATACAAATAAAAACATAAATACATAAATGATATAATACAAATACATTTATATAAAGAAATTATTATTATTATTGTTATTTTAATATAATAATTATTATTAAATCCTGGCTACACCTATGCATGATTTAGTGGATTT
>OMLM01012556.1:105299-125283 GCA_900302695.1 Helostoma temminkii
GATTTTAATTAATAACAAAAAAATAGTAGAACAAGATGATAATACGCTATTAGGTTGGGTACTGGGAGGTATCCAAAGCATAGCATTAGGTCTTTTATTTCGAAAATCCGCAGCAGAAATAATGTATGTTACTACCGGTAATTGACAGCCGGCGAGCCTTTGAAAGTCTTGAGTCTGAGTTCAGTCCAGGAGAGACCATGTCCGCCGTCATAGGCAAACTGTATCCACCTATATTCTCATTTCAAACTAATTCTCCATGAAATAACAGCAACGTGGGGCCTGAAGGATGGCCAACTCGGTGAGTAAACTGTCGGAGGATTGGCCTGCCAGTCCGGCTTAACGGAGTATATTTGGACATTTCACCGTTTTGTCACACCGGAGGAGTCGGTGGCTCTTACTCCGCAACGAGGATTTTCAAGCCGCACAGCTAGCTAGAGTCGATACGTGCCGCTATCTCCTGAGTGACCAGCGTAACAGAATGTCTCTCAAAAGCTCGTTAGTTTTATTGTTTTTCTACTTACTGACGAAATGCATTTTTGCTAATATGTAAATTGTGGTTATTCCACAGTGGTTACAGTCCATCCTCTAGTTCGGCATAGTGTTACACACAGAGTAGCACTTAAAACGGGTTACATGGGCAACTTTCCCGAGGAGGATTCTTGTTATCCTCATCACATTGCCTTTGAACAGCAGTGGTAGAAAGCTCTGAGTGCAGATATACCAGTATAAAGTTTGTGCAAATGTGTGCTTCTTCATGCGTGGTATTTATCAAGAATTTACCTGCAGGTTTCATAGCTAGCTAACAGTAACTAGTCAGGTTCCTCCAGGTGTGGAAATATGGCCCAGAGCAGAGTCATATTAAATATGCACATTTTTGAATGGAGTTCAAAATGAAGGTATTTAAGAGCAGATCCATAAAGCATGTCAGACTCAGTCAGTCACATGCACATGTAAAGATATATTTTTTCTTTCCTTTTTTAATTTTATTTAAGGACTAACTCAGCATCTTTCTTACACAGGGTGCTGTTCAGGTGAAGCTAGAACTTGGTCACCGTGCTCAAGTGCGAAAGAAACCCACTGTGGAAGGCTTTACCCACGACTGGATGGTGTTTGTCCGAGGACCAGAGCACAGCAACATCCAGCACTTTGTGGAAAAAGTAGTTTTTCATCTGCACGAAAGCTTCCCTAAACCAAAAAGAGGTTAGACACATAATCTCTACTCGATCTTGGATTTATGTTTGTGTGTCTTGCCACTGGATTTCTGCAGCTTGTTCTGATCTAATGGGGTAAATAGTGATATTCCTTGTTTTTTAAGTATCTTTGTATTGTTGAAACAAATTGTTCAGATGCACAAAATGTAGCTGTGTGTACACATTCTGCTGCACTGGCAAATGAAATTGTGTGTCAATTTACACATGGCTGAATGGAAAAGCTGGAAAATCTTCGATGATGCAAAATGCTTTTGTGTGTGTGTGTGTGTGTGAGTGAAGGATTTCAGTTAGTGTTGCTTTGAAACATAAGTAAAGACTGCAGTATTGCTTTTGGACATGAAAGTGATAAACCTCTTACCTGCTTGGTTTGGGAGATGTACGTGTGAAAGGAAAGCAGCTGTCTGAAGCACATATATTGCAAAAAAGGAAGTGTTTAAAGTCAAGATTTGACTGATAATTGCTTTTAAAACCACAAACAGACAAATACACACAGTCTTGCAGGTTCATTGCATGTTACACTCTGCGTGATGCAGTTTTGCAGAATATCCAGTTTGCCGTTATATAAACTCTGCAGGCCAATAATACAAGAATGTTACATTTGGAGTCATGTACAAGGAAGAAATAAGTCAAATCTCAATATTTGAGAAGCTAGAACCCAGCAAAGGCTTCAAATCTGTGTTTAAAATGTGATAATTTGTTGATCAGAATAGTTGAATATTAGTTTTATCTTGATCAGTTACTTTTCAGACAGCCACCAAAGCAGAGCGATCTACAGACATTTGTTTTAGAATACTAACCACAGATTTCACTACGTTACTCTCAAGGGTGTGAGCTTTTGTCTCGTGCTTCCCCAAATCACACCACACACAGTCGGTTTAGTCATTATGCTCTGGCCTGCTTTGGTGTGGGAGTTAAAGAAGTACCAACAATTAACGTGTTCTAGATAAGGATTTCTGACCCTTCTCTTGTCACCTTAAGGGCTTTTAGGTGGGACTCCCAGGAGCCCTAAAATATTTATTTTAGTAATTCTTTTGCAAACCAACCATTTAATCATTTGAGAGTTTCAGCTCTAAATGTATCCTGAGTTGTCTCAGTGTTTGAAGCGGTTTCTGGTTTTCCTAATGTGAGAAGATAAAATTACTATAATTCTAAACTGTCTATTGGTGACATGCACTAAAAATATCTTTATAGCCCCATATAAAGTTGTGGCCAAAGTCTAGGTTTTATTATAAGATTTCTCATGTCCTACAGCTTGTCAAGGGCTAGACACCATACCTGTGAGTACAGTATGAGCACTTCCTAAGTACTTACAAAATGGTGTAAACCACATTTAACTGGTCTCTGATGATGTTTTTCTTGTTTTATTGAGAACACCTGAATGGTCTCAAAGGCTAATGTGGCAGGTAAGTATATATCACTATGATTAATGAGCATCTGAGAAACTGATGGACTTTAAAGCTGTCAAAGTTCAGAGAAAATCTGTTTTGAGAGAGACCCAGTCTTCCAACGGGGGGTTGGAAATTTTATCCTGTATTCATTTAGCCTGCTGCCTCCGAGCAGCGTATAAATCAGATTCCTCTCTGTTGATATGGAACCTTAAAGAGCTTTAAGTTTCTCTTAAAAGACCTTTGAATGTAAGGCACCAAATAAGTTTTGGCTCCTGCACTTCATCCTTCTCTCTTTAGTTCCTTCCCAGTCCTGATAAATGTGATCTATGACTTGAAGGCTAAGGCCTAAAGTAAGGGATGACTTCAGGTAGCAATTTTAAACCCAGTTCCAAATTGGTAAAATACACAGATTTGTTTGTGTCCAAATAAATCCTTGAGTCTTTCATTCATGTGCTCTATTGAGTTCAGTCAGTTTGGCATCTCTCAGACTCTGCAGGCACGGGCAAAGAAATAGATGACCTAAGCAGCCTATGATAACTTTTAAACAAACACGGCGACTTAGTCATTCCAAAGTCAAGCAGATTTGGAACTTCAGAATTGATTAAATAGTTGACATAAGACTCTAATACTGTTTTTGTAGATGGTGTCTGCCTCTACTTAAAGGCTTAGTGGAAACAGCTTGAACCTTGAAAATGTTACTACAGAACAAAACGGTAACATGAAAGCTATGGGTACACCTGACACACAATAAATGTGTCACGTGAGCCTCATCTGCCCTGAGATTTCTGTCAGACAATTTGCAACTTAAACTATCATGAGACTCAATGAACTGACAGTAAGTGAGAATAGAACAAAACTTAGTGATCAAGCAGAAAATGTTGAAATTCTCTAATTAGGAGACTGTGCCCATCAGCAAACATGCATATGTGTAGTAAAAAAATATTGGAATCATTAATATTTAGATTGTGAATGTGCTAAATTGTACAGTATATCAAAATATATGCGGAGTAGCAGATGCATGTTGTGTATCGATCTTGAATAAATTATATCGACTGTACAAATTATGGTAGAATGACATAAAAACGACATAAAAAAAAAAAACATAAACAAAATGGCAATCAGTGTTTATGCCAAGTAAACAAACTAGTTGTGTCCTTTTGACGTCTTGAACATTCATGTAGACTTGACACTAAAACTAAAATCGATGAAGCAGGTTTTCCAGTGCAGACTTGTTTGACAGCGTTGCCACTAAGAGGCTACAGCTGGCCACACCAACGATGCACACGCTCTCCTTCCTTTTTCTCCTCTTTGTGGCCCCAGTGTTTAACCCAGCTGTTGAAGATTACACTCTCCTCTTTTTAGAGAGCAGCCTTTCACACACCTGTGCGCCTCACATCCATTCTGAAGTAAAATCAGAGGCACTGAAACACGTCGTAAGCACAAAGTAAACCTGTCAGAATGAATTGAGTACTAACATTTTGCTTTCAGACTTGCAGTCTGTGTGCTGCGTGTGCTAACGTTTTCCTTTTTTTATAACTTTTATGGACTGCAGGAATATTTGTGAAGCATTAAGAAAAGTAGCTGTGATTGGTTTCATACTGTGTAGCCTTGGAAACCATCTCAAACTAAATGGACTGGAACACTTCTCCCTGTTTTACTTTCAAAGACAGATCTGGCAGCAGAGTACCTGCATTTATTTATTTATTTGTTTGTTTCACCACTTGAGATGCTAAAGCAGCATTTGATTACTGGCCCCATGTGCTGCACTACCTCCACCTGGATCGTCTCTTATACAGCTGACAGCAGCGTCTGATGAATGGGGGTAAGGGGTGTGAACCTTGCATCATGATTCTGCAGCCTGGATGGCAGCAGGAAAGCGTTTATGTGGACCAGAGATCCCCAGTGGCCTGTCATGATTTCAAAGTAAGGGCACAAGTGAAAGCAGGGAGCAATAATCATATTTCAACCCCTCCAGCACAGGTTTTTAAAAGCTGTGAAATCTATCATTGCCACTTGGCTCACGTGCAGTTTTAATTTAAAAGGCGTCTATTGTTTAGATGCATGTCAGCTGTGCTGTAGTTCCTCTTGTAAAGATGCTGACGGCAGGTAGGCTCGCTGATAGGATTTCAGACAGCTTTTCCACATCAGCTGTTTCTTTATTCCTCAAAGACTCCTTTTGTCTTGTCAACATGTCATCACTTTTCTCCATTTTCACACCCACACAAATTGTATCAGTCAAAACACAGAAATTAGTCAGAATGAGAAAGTGATAAGAGACGATAAGCGGAACTTCTCGCACGCTCCCAGTGATTTGTTTTGCAGCCCAGACAAGCTGCCAGACACACATTAAGATTAATGACGAATTAGTCAGTAAAGCTGCCACCGTGCTTCATTATTGCCATGCAGCTAACGGGCCAGCGTTGAGGTGTCGCCATGGAGACGGCCAAATGGCAATGCTGTTTTGAACAAATGGAAGTAAAGAAGCTCTTTGGAACCAGCGAAGGGGGTGCTGTATTGGCAATAGGCGTCAGAGTCTCATGCTGCTTAAGCACCTCATTTGGAGCCTCGGCTGCCATTTAATCTACTCTGGAGATGGCATCTCTTGAAAGGTGTTTGTGATATTTCAGAGGATTGTCACTTTTATGGAAATATGTTAGACAGTGTAATGGGAAAGAAATGGGGCAGCTTGGTGAGATTTGTGTCGTGTGCAGTGCAGGAAACGCACACAAGCTGTGGTTCTTTTGTGTTTGTTGCATCTAACATGCTTGTTGTTGAAGGGGAGAAACCTGGTTTAAAAAAAACAGATGTGGCAGTGTCTTAATCTGTTTGGCCTGTGTGTGTAATCACAGCTAAACCAGACCTCCAATATTCCACTGGTGCATTAAACACTTAGAAATGAGATATTTAAGCATTAATAGAAGATGATTGGTGCAAAATCAGTTCTTTGTGTAAATTTGCATTACACATCAGGGGTGTGCGATATTGGTTATTGATATTTGTTAGGATTTTGACCATAAAGATATGTATATGATATTTTGCAAAATTTTACAAAAATGTGTTAAAAGAAAGGATAAAAGTTCTACTTTGTATTTTTTCACTCTTACTAATATTAACTAACAGACAGAGGTTTGTGCAACTGGTGGTGTTTCTCCGGAGCAGCTAATGCTAGTGCTGCTGGCTAATGTGTTGGATTACTGATGTCCCTGCAGGGACATTACACAGACTTTGACCTACAAGCCCCCTAGTACAAAGTCTGCGTAATATCTGTTTGAACCCAGGTGTGAACACAGCAGGTATTTCTCCAGGGTATTTACACCGAGTGGGAGGGTGTTCACTTTCAATCGATCTGTTTAGCACAACACCAGAAAGACAGAATTTTTTTGGGAATTCCTTTGTCAACAAATATTTATCGTCAAAATTTTTGTCGCCAAAATTGGCACTGGACAAAGGACATGGTCTATACCACCATGACCACCTTGATGCCACTATAGCAGTGACATGTAGATACATTTCTGAGGAGGTGCACTTCAGGCTACGCTGTAACTATGGTGTAGATTCTTTACAGAAGCATAAATCAAGCTTTATACAGAGCAGTGGATAAACAGCTTAACCATTTTATACAGTGTAGAATAATTCCTGCAACCATTTATACAGTACAGGACAAACCTAACCGATCATACACATGTGAAGGAAGGTCATAGCAGGGTTCAAAAATGAAAATGGACATTTGGGTGATGTATTAAATGGTTGGGTGGTGATAATGTTTGAAGAAATGTGAAATGTGTAGTTAAACAATGTAAGCTCACAGTTTAATATGACCCACTGCAATATGTTCAGCGTTGCTGGAAAACTGTAACATTTCCAACCTGCCCAGGAGCTTCCAGCGCTGGGTTTAGACATTTGGTATATGAGCTGTACATTCACAGGGCTAACCCAACATGGTTTGGCGGACAGGCCGCAACTCTTCTCCTGCCAATGCTTTCCCAGTGGAACTGGCTCTTCAGAATCCATCCCCCACAAATGCCAAGATGTAGATCTAATTAGAGTCCACAAGGCTAATTCCGCAGTCAATATTTGGCTCACAGTGTGTACCAAACTTAAAAGTCTCAAGCAGAAGTGAACTTCCTGTACCCAAGAGATGGGGATGAATACTCGTGCTTCTTTAGATATTCAGTCTTACTCCAATTGCCTCCTGTCCTGGAGGAGAGGAGGAAACAAGAGGATGAACATGGGCATACCTTTAACTCATCACCTCATTTGTTTCCTATTGGAATGTGTGTCAGAGACTGTGATCTGTTTATGTGACCCCGTTAAAAAATGATTGCATTTACACTTTTATATATCCGTTATGTTACAACGGGACATGTCCCATCCTGCACGCAGCTGAAAAGTTTAGACAAGTGGCTGTGTGCTAATTTTCTGAAGGTGGATAGGTTCACCTCAAATCCTTGGAATAATTTTTCTTGGAAACATGACACATGCTTCTGTGACTTGAAACTTGTGACAGTGTAAGTTTCAGCAGCGGCTACACGGAGAAGCCACCTGAAGCTTCAGGTTTATAGCTCCCGATTTGGAGGTTTTCAAAAGGCCTTCAAGTCAAACTAGACAACAATAGTTGAGGGTGGAACAGTATCTGCTTTCCTTAAAGAAAGAGCGTTCTGTTCTGTTAGCCAGATTGGCGACAGTATAAGCCCCTTGCAGTGTACACACGCCCACAGATTGATGCCTTAATGATTGGGCCAACATGTTAGCCTCTGGCCATCTCCTGGGCTCTTTGGAACGCTCGCATGAAACCTTTTAACTCCCCTCATCCTCCGCTCGGGCTTAATTTGTGGCTTGTGTGCACATACCACATAAGTTAAGTTGCTGCAGTGACCTATGCAGAAGATACAGATCCTCGGGCTGAATTATGTCTTAGAAGCTGCAGTGCATTCCTTTCCTCTTTGCTGTGGCTTTGCTAATGTGATCTCTCTGAGCTCTGATGATAGCAGTTATTGATATCTTCGCAGGAGATGAAGGATGCTTTCTTCTACACGTGTGCATGCAGAGTTTCTTTTGTTCACATTTTATGCTAGAATCTAGCCAACTCTAACTCTCTGAAGTAGGTTTTTTCTTGTCTTGTTGCTATAGCCTTTCCTCTTTGGCTTGTGTCAAAAAGAAAACACAACACAGAGTGAGGGGAAAACTTGCGTTTGATCTCATGGTTTCAAGGTCACAGAGGTTGGAGTTTCTCTATGACAACTGAGTAACTCTATCTGCTCAGGAAAGATGCAGCTGAAAGAGAAATAAAGCAAGTGGGCTTTTAGTTAAGTGGGGTTACTTGTTGTATTTTCTGTTTGTTGTGCGGATGTATTTGTCAGGCTCCAAGTGAATGCTGTGTTGCTCTGTCTACTCAATGCTAACATTTAAGCATCTGTAATCTTTAAGGCAAGCTTCAAATTATAAATAAGTCAATCCCCACCTTGCTGTTATGTAAAATCACAGCAACTCTAGCATAAATCTGGCCTATACTCTGTACTGTCCCTGAACGTCTCACACATATGGTGATGAATGCTTGGTAATGCTACATCATTCAATGCAATTCAAATGAAATTTTATAGCGCCACATCACAACAGAATCATGCCAAGGCACTTCACATATTAATGTCAAGGCCAGAGGCCTACCTTCAGCAGAACCATGCTGAGGGTAGGTGGCCATCTGCCTCGACCGGTTGGGGTGAGCGCAAAGTGGAAATGGTGTTACTTTCTTACGGTAAAACCTATGCACATAGGTCAATAACGGGTCCACTTGCAGCAAGAAGAGAAGAATTATCCAGTTTTTAGGATATTTTAGATCATTTGCTAGAGTAAGATTCCCAGAACTTGTGGGAGTGGATGGATGTCTGCAAAAATGACTGCGAAAGACTGTGCAAAGCAATTGCCTAATGTTCTGTAGGGATAAAGTCATTGGAATCATCTGCTAACATTGGGTTAGCAGATGAGACAAAACACTGACGAGGACTGTTGCTTCAGATCTATTGCAAGTGCTGAAAGGATTGAGTTAAATATGCATGGCATCATTAGTGTAAAATCACCAAGTTATACAACAAACATGCTTTGAGATTTAGTTTAGAATCAATGCTGTGACATCTGCTGATTTAGGCCTCGACAATCAAAAAATGTTTGCAAAATTCTCAAGAGGCTGGACTGGCTTATATGGTAAAAATACATAAAAGTTACAAAAGTAAACCATGTCTCCAAAATAGGACTCAGTCTGATTACTGAGCCCCTGCATGTAATCCAGTCTCTATAGCACACATACACAAGCTCTTAATACTGAGAGTTTGCGCTCCATGTTTTTTTTTTTTTTTTTATGTTAATACCTTTTAAAATGTTTGGGAGAATACCAAAACCATATGCAGCCCTCATGGTATGTTGCTGGTAGGGAACTGGGAGAACTATATGAAGGCAGGATCCAGTTAGAAATCCTTAACGTTTAGTGTTATCCAGCAGCTGGAGGATTGTCTGCAGCATGTTTGAGATCATTTCTGACTTACCACACTTAGACACACTAGTTGCTGTGTACATCGGGGTCAAACATACACTAGTGCAGAAAATCTCACTTCTGATGTGGAAAGGACCCTACAACCCCCTCTTTAACCCACTATTCCAGCGTCTGGCAGAAATCAAAGAGTTGCAGGAATTTGCCTTTAATTGTTTTACGATTCCTCGGAAATCATACCTACTTGTATAGGTGGAAGACAAAGAAGGCAAGAGCCATGAAAGCTGCAGACTGGCTGCTGCTACTGGCATGAAAGGATGGGGAAGGGGAGGAGGTGCAGATCGACGGGGCAGCCACCACCAAATAACAGGAACTGAGCTGTAAATGCCGGCTCTCCCTGGGTTCAGTCAATGAAAGGAGGTTGGAGGAAGTGGTTTATTGAAGCGTGGTTTATATGGGCTGTATGTTGGCAGCTCTTTCACTCCTTTCTCACTCGACCCTGCCATAAAACATTTGTCTTTTATTTACAGCACCTCCACACACCAAAGCTGAGTCAGGAATTACTGAAGCACTCGTAGTCGGCCTTTTTATCAATGAGACAAATAGAGCCAAACTGCAGAATTATTTACCACAGTTGATATGAACTATTAGCGTCTTGTTACTTTGCTGTAATTCAGGTCAAATAAATGAGAACTAATTAATTGTGTGAGTGACTTATCAGGCACAAATATCAAACATCATTTAGATCCACCTGTATTATCTTATTGTAAATTCAGACGTTGGGTTCTTACTACTTGTCAAGACTTCTGAAAATCTCACTTTCAACTGTGGTGAAGTCTGTCAGGTTTTTTATATTTTATATAGTATATGAATTAATATTAATTTGTGTTTGTCATAATACCAAGAACCTTTTAATTTTTAAAAAAGAAAGCTATCTTGTCATCTTTTATTTGAGCAGCCAATAATTTTCCTGAGCAAAACAGTATAGTCATCCACTGTGTTTTTGTTTTTGTGTTGTTTTCCATTTCTTTTTGTTTGTGACACAGATGGAAAAACAAATGAAAGTTTCAGTTTAGGATAAGTGGCACACTTATTGACCAATCTCATGTTTTTATGTATTTATGATGAGTTTATGAAATATGATTTTTCTCACAAACTACACAACTCATAGTTGCAGCACTTTAACTGTTTCAGTTGAATCCTCAGTACTAAAAATTCCAAACATATGTGGTTATTTCATAAAATAAGTCAAAGCTATGAGCCTGTTTATGTGAACTTTGTTAGATACATTGTCTTCCAACACAATTATTGCTGCACATGCAATTCATTCAGGAGATTTAACGATGAATGACATTAATTTCAGCTTTGATTTCATTTCAATTACCTGTCCAATCAAAAACATTCCACTTTTTACCTCTAAAGTTGAGTTGGCAGAGTGCTTTGGATCATTGTCTTACTACATGATGAAGCTCCTCCAAATTAGTTTTGATGCATTTCCCTGTAAATTAGTGGACAAAATGTTTCTGTACAACCCTGCTGCTATTGTCATGAAGTTAATGTTATGAAGTGTGCTTTTCTTGCAGAAACATGCTAATTCCTGTGTGTGTCTAAACATTAGAATTGTGTTCATTATACAGCAAAAAACAATTAATTTTGCCTTGGCATGCCAGTATTCCAATATTTAGTGAAAACTAGATATGACTTCTCAGCGATGAAGTTTAAATATTAAAAAGTCTTCATAAACCTATATGGTTCTTACACCATCCAGCAGCATCGTAAAGAAAACATAGCAACTCTGTTACTACTCTTAATACCATTAATACTGTGCACTCACAATATAAATCACCTTCAGTAAATGTAGCTTTAATTACATTAAACAACAGTTTAGCTGATGTGAGTCATCCATAAAATGTTTGTTTTTTTCAGGCATTTCCATCTTATGTGCCAACTGAGGTATATTGGAGCTTTAAAAAGTTTTTTGGTTTTTTTTGTAAAATTAATCCATATTTAATCCATACTGCATATTAATCTAAATTATGGAAAGAAGAACTCGGTTAAGTAAAGACAAAGGAGATTAAGACAAAGTCATTACTTTTAGGAAATTAGGGTTCATTAAACAGATGATTGATCCGATGCATCTACATTTGAGAGTCTTGGTTATAATCGCTGTATTTTAGACATGGAGAGAGTGAACGCACTGTTGCTGAATGTGTGGTTCCCACTGTGAAGCATGGAGGAGGAGGTGCGATGGTGTGGGGCTGCTTTGCTGGTTACACTTCTAATAACTAAACCAAACTAAAGGCACACATAACCAGCATGGCTACCACAGAATTTTGCAATGACAGGCCATCTCATCGGGTTTGCACTTAGTAGGACCATTGGATTTCCAACTGGTCAATATCACCAAAACACCTCTAGGTTACGAGCTATATGTCCAACAAGGTTGTTGGAAAATCGTTCCAGGTGAAAGAGAAAACACCAAGAGTGTGTTAAGCTGTCACCAAAGCAAAAGCTTTGACAGCTTTTTAGTGTCTTTGTACAGGATGAAACCGCATTGTGGCAAAAATGGAAAAACTCTGCCCATTGAAAGTTTTTAGTTACAGTAATTAAAATATCAGCTCTGCATGGAGTACATCTCATAATGTAATGGGAGACTGTACTGAAAAAATCCTGACAAGATGACCCCTTTTTGGTTTTAATGGTGCCATAACCTTTCCATTAGCACTGCTAAGGATCTAAGTGTAGTTAGTTAAATCAACAGTAAGCCGATTTAGCACAGCTGTATGTTGATGGTCCCCCCTCACCAGCACATCTGCACATGTGAGATCTGCTGGAGCCTTAGCTGTCAACTCTGAGGCAAAGTAGCCTGCTGCACATATGGACAATTTTTTTAATCTTTTTTTTCCAGTCAGTTTGATGGAGTACTTTGATTTACCAGATCTTTAACTCAGCGAGGCAGATATATCGGCAGACGTTTTCTTATCTCAGCGGTTTATTGGGAAATAAGTAAGAAGGAATTGCAATACAGAAATGCAAAAGATGTGTTGGAGGAAATTTGTACATGATGATGTTGTTACAAAGTGGAAAAACAGAGAATGCAGTTGACTGTGCTTGACTTGTTAATTAATATCTTTGTTGCCAAATTGAATATTTAACACGTTTTATTTGCAACACCACAGCATTTGGTTGTTAAGATTGGCCAGTATAACAAGGCACTGCATGCTGAGGTATCTCCGCTACTGATTGTGGTTATGCCTCATAAATACAGTATCAGCCAGGTTTGTTGAAATAGCCGAAACCAGGCATTTCTGTTTGATTATTTTATCCACTGACAACCACCATTATATTTTTGTATGTGATGGATCTCAGGGGAGATGTGGCAGTTTGTTGAGTCTGTTTGTCTGGGACATGCTATCAAGAGCATCCCTTTGATTTTAAGCACATCCCCCACCTCTCACTTGAAACCTCCAGTCTTCATCTCCATCTGTGTTTGGTCCCATGTGGTGGATGTGGCTTCACACCTATGTGGTTTTAGACCTTGATGTGCATATGGTGTTGTTTATGTATAACTTGTTATGATCCAACCTCTGTTTTTCTTTTTTCTTTTTTTAACAGACATGCCTCTGTCCGTATTTCCCTGTTTTTTCGATGCTGACAGGGCAGGAAATGAATTCTGTTGATAAATCAGCCCCAGCTTAAGCGAATGAACATAAGAGATGAGAAGAGTGTATGTTGTTATCCCGACCCCTCTTAACCTTTAACTGCCCCAGGGGGCCACCTGTTAGGCTCTTCTCCAGCGTGTTGGCTGTTTCTTGTGTTGCAGTCTTTAATCTTGGCAGATTAATCTTGACCCCATTTGTATGGGAGGGTCTTGCTCATTAGCGTGAGGTCATTAGGTTCAGAAGAGTTCCTACAGGACTGTGGAGAAAACTATAGTGTGGGGTTGTTTTTTTGGAAATGTTAAAAATTAATTGGAGTAACCATCCTTAAGACCAGTATATGTCTTTGTTCTTTACAGCATCCGAGATAGAACTCACTATCCCTGTCCGTTAGAGTCAGCACAGTCTCTCTCAATGGACTCCCACTATACCAGAAAAGTAAACCACTTTCTGATACATCAGTAGTAATAACTGCAATTGAATTGTATTCATTCTTCTCTAAAATGTTCAGTTACAATTAAGGAGAACTACAGAATTGGTCATAATTCTCTGGCATTTTGGTACTTCTAGGGACCTGTTAGTCATTTAGATCTATTGTCTGTTAGAGACGTAACAAGTCTACAGTGCTCTTCTAATTGCATATGCTTAAACATGACATAAATATAAGAAAGGGTTAACAGTAAGTCAGTCAGCAGGAGGAGCTCATATTTGAGCCACAAACCCTCTCTAAAGAATTTCTTATTTGCAGTCATGTCTTTTGTTTTATGGCCAAGGCTGTTGTCTGGCCTGGCCTCATTACAAACCAGTCTGTGTAGAAAGTGAAAATACGTAGTGACTGGCATTGTTCTATGATTGGCATCTCACTTTAAACCAAGGCCATGTTAATAAACGACACAGCCTTACCCCTCTTTGAAAGCCCCTGTGACCACTGGCAAGTTTCCTGTTACAGGTCAGTGGTTGCATTGTGCATCTCTGCCTCTCAGACGTTCCTTCAGATAATAGTAACTTTTTCAACCTGCACCACTGAATCTCAGCCAAGATGATGCACCAACTTTACAGTTCTTCACTTCATCTAATGTCGCCATAAAGGTTCAGGAGTTTTCTCTCATTTAAGCTATTGCTTCACTGAACAGTATTAGAACATAAAGATAGATTCATGAGTCGTGCCATGTTCATTACTAAAGTCTTGTTGCTAAAAAGAAAGATATATATATATGCAGGGTAACTTTCAGGAAACTATCTCTTAAAGGTGTCAAGCCACATTATGTCTCAAAATGAATTTAGTCTTCTACCTAATATGACCTAAAATAACTTGTCAGCTTGTCGAATACAATGAAACAATGACATGTTAGGTCTTTAAAACGTTGAAAATTGCGAAATACATCCACCACAGGTGATTTTAAGTACCTTGTTTTGTTCAACCAACAGTAGAAACCTCAAAAGAAATAATTTTACACTGCTTTAGAGAAGCAGCAAATTCTCACTTTGGAGAAGCTGCAACACTTGTAGTGTTTGCTTAAAACATTTCTTCTGATTCGTGTAAGAGTTGGTTCTTTTTGATGTGTGCAGTTTGCTGGAGCTGCACTGAAAATCTCTGAGCATGACATCACGTCTGCACAGTTGCCCATTCAAATGAGAAAATACACCGACACATGCACAGAGGTTTTTTTTTTCTTTTTTTCTTCTTTCATTCCAGGGTTGTTCCGCTCATCTCCTTCTCTACCTCAGTTTATAATAAAGGTGTGGTGGTGAATGGGCTCTTTTAGCTGGCTGTAATTGAACCTGACCCTCTTGCACAATTAACTCTAACCCATAATATTTACCCAGTGGTATTGGGTTTTGGATGGCTTGGCCCCAGCGGTCAGGTCGACCTCAGCATAGTCAGCCGAGCAATCAATCACTGCCGCTGCCGCCTGAAGGGTGGGACTCCAAAAGGAAACAGAAGAGCACAGCAATGACTAGATCGATGCCAAGGCCTGGTCAGTACGGAGGATGACTCCAAAGTTTCCACCATCACTGTCAGCTGCTCAGGAAGTCATGACACTTCTGTTTTGTGGTTTCTTTATAGAGATCCAAAGTGAAATCGGAACTTCTGGACTGTGTTCCAGAAATATAAAAACACCATTCAATATCCTGTTGTGATTCCTTACATCAAATAAGACAGTATGTTGTGTGAAGTCCCAATGTGTTAAGTAAGTGTGGATGCAGAAGTAGCAGTACAGGGAAGATGGGACATTATAGATCTTTTAGTTTTTAAATAAATTACAGGTAGAAGTCTGAAGGAATGCCTTTTTCATTTTCATTGCAAGTCATTGGCCTACTTAAAAGAGCATTGATGATGGATGTGGATAAAACTGCTGCAATGACATGCTGAACTTGTAGTTTAATGTCATGGTAGTTGTGCTCTTTCTAATACTAAACTAAAGTGACATCCAAACACTGAATTTTATCTTTACAATAAAGTAGGGGTCCCCAACCCTGACAAGGTATCTCCTAACTTCTGATTGACTGAACAAACCTGATCCAGGTAATCATCAGTGGTAGGGCAGGGATACCTGGAAAACAAGTAGGACAGTGGGCCCTGAGGACCAAGGTTAGGGACCCCTACAATAAAGCTTTACTTTGGTCTTGTTAGTCAGGATTATCAAGCCTTCAGCCCATCAGTTTCTGATTCTTGACCATTCCTTGGCTGCTGAAAAGCAAAGAACTGGAACTGGCTTGGTGAAAAAGAGGAAGATGAGGACCTGCAGATTTGTAGCCAACTTTGGCGAGGAAAACCAATGAAGGTCTTATTTTGATGTTGATGCTGTATTGTTTGATGGATTTGGCTCGGAAGAACAGACATGACAGGATTGGCTTTTGAAAATTGCACTGAACATGTAAACATCATTTAAAAACTAAAAATGGTAAGCTAAGACCTCATTTTATCTGTTCTTTTTGTAAACACTCAGATCTCCTCATACTAATTGGTACTTTTTCTGCATAGTCCATAGAGATTGAGACTGACAAACACACACCTCTGGGGAGAAACACCTGAGCTCTGGTAGTTTGTTTGTCATTATATCCTCATGGGTGTTAGAGGGAAGTCTTCGCCTTGTCATCAACTGGGTAGATTTCCAACCTTTAAAGGCCCAGTTTCTAATTTAAGCCAGTTTTTGTATTGATACACCAGCGCATACAATGGAAATGGGAGTTAATGAGTTCTCTTGAGAACAGAGCTGCAGGTTTAAAAGTGCATGTTCAATGACGTACTGAGGTAGTCATGTTTTAAGATACTGATTTTAGTGTCCAAAATGGTGACAGAATGTGGTCAATAATAATAATAATTATAACAATAATAATAATTAGTGCTGTAAATAGTGCTGTTATTGCTGTTAGAACAGTTTTTTATCCGAGCATCTGTCCATGTAGCCATCCACACACAGACAGTACCCTCAGCTGTGGTTGGATACGTGCATGAGAGTGAGCTGCTTTACACTTGACAGAACTACTCAATTCTGTGCTTCTGTTTTGTCAGTCACCTTGTATGTATATAAGTAAAATTGTCTCTATTTGATAGCAAATTTCTTTTTCGTTCCAGTGTGCAAAGATCCACCGTACAAAGTGGAGGAGTCTGGATACGCAGGCTTCATCTTGCCAATTGAAGTTTACTTCAAAAACAAGGTATGTTTATGCTGCATAAACACAAGGAACATGGGATTGTGGTGTCTCCATGAGTCCCCAGACTCCAGCCAAAAAGCACATAGCTTTGTCATTCTTGTCAGGAATCATTATCCCTGTGACACTCATTGGCCAGCATAGTAGTTTGGATCTCAATACAGCCTTTAAGTGTACTTGTTTTGCTATAAAAGCTTATTGTTGGTAAATTCCTGATTTTCCTGTTCCTTCATCCTCTGTGGGTGGATCACCACTTTTCCTCAGGAAGAACCGAAGAAAGTTCGCTTTGACTACGACCTGTTCCTCCACCTGGAAGGCCACCCACCTGTCAATCATCTACGCTGCGAGAAGCTCACCTTCAACAACCCGACGGAGGAGTTTCGTAGGAAGCTACTGAAAGCCGGAGGGGTAGGAGTACTTATCTTTTCAGGGAAAGTAGACAGAATTGAATGCAGTCCTTCAGAAGATGCTCTTATACAAATCAGACTAGGTCTACAACGTATTGTACTTATGTCTCCTGGGGCTTATTGTTCTAACACAAGAGGATAGATCTGCCATGTTACACAGATGGCTAAGGGTATATTAACAATAGGTGTTGGAGGCAATCTAGTATTTGTTGTTCATATAAATATTTTTTTTAATTTATAATTTAATATTTAGTCAGCAATCAAAACAAACAACCACATATAAGCATTATGCTTATAGGGAGAATCTTTCCACAAATGAAGATATATCAGGCTTGAATACACATAATACTTGCTAGTATAGAGCCCTTTAATCATTCTCTTC
This sequence comes from Helostoma temminkii, assembly GCA_900302695.1. Classification (NCBI taxonomy): domain Eukaryota; kingdom Metazoa; phylum Chordata; class Actinopteri; order Anabantiformes; family Helostomatidae; genus Helostoma; species Helostoma temminkii. The sequence goes on from OMLM01012556.1 coordinate 122,485, forward strand.
ATTCACCCTCATTGTTTAACATTTAGGCTCAGCAGCTGTTGTTCAGAAGAGAAATGTGACTACACACACCAAATGCCTTTCTGTTGCAGTATAGCAGGTGTAACCTAACCAGCCCCTTTTTCTGTTCCCCCACTCTGAACAAGCTTTATTGTTTGACCAGTGAGCTTTTTGTGCAGTTTGTGTAGTTTGTCGTTATTTTATGTGAGAATGTTTAGCATTACACAGTTTGTTAAAATACCAGAGACATGGATTCTCTCTCTCTCTCTCTCCCCTATACAGTGCAGTAAGAGCAGCACATAGATCAGCTCATCATTAAAGCTCTCTGTAGTTGTTACAGTTGTGATAAACTGGCATCAGTTTACCTTTAGTTGCTTCTTCAGTGTCGGGTGCAATCAGTCAGTTGGCCTCTGAGCGGAGGACTCCTCTAGTCTGGAGGTTTTATTACTGCAGCTAAGTGCTCTCTATTTACTTTGCCCCTCACCCCCCTCTTACCCTCAAAGGGCTCATTGCTGATACAGACCATGTTGCAACTGACTTTCTCCATTGTCATGAGCCATGAGAGTCTCACAACTTAAAGGTCTATGCTCTTCACTTACAACTGTACAAGTTTTTTTTACCACACCCAATTCCAATTTGGATTCAGATAATAGGACAATAGTATTTTTGTATAATGGTATTTATACAAGTCTTAAAACAAAATTGTATATGAAATCTGTTTCTTTTGTTGTCATCACAGCAACGAGATCCTCATAAACGAAGTTCAGAAGACTCAAAGGTAAGTCTTGCTTTTGGAGTCATAACTATCTAAAGAACTCTGTACATATAATAATAGCAGTTGTTTTATCCTAGCTGGGACATTTACTGCCATGAACCAAAGCACTCCAGTATAAACACACTGAAGCAGCTGTGTTGTCTTTACTTGCATATTCTGGACATAGTTTCACCTCTTTAATGACTGCGGAACAGTCCAGCAAAAATAGCCAGTTTTATGTGTTTGAGTGTACGCTGCTCTTGGAACAGAAGATGGCAGTGCACTGGTCTAATAAAAGCCACCTATTAGTTCATATTTCGTGCAATCCTGTGTTACTTTTCAAACAATTTTAGATTGATTGCATTGTTTTCAATTGATTTTAATAAACCTATTTACATATATGATGGGGCACCTCACTTTAAAACTAATAATCATCACCTACTGAGGGTTTCAATAAAACCTGAGAAATTATAACCTTGTAAAAGTAAGTTAAGGCCAGAGTACCATTAAAACCACGCAATTCTTTCTTTGCAGATGATATGATGTTATATAGTATACCAGAATATGAAATTATCTGATGTAAGATAAGTGTTTACATCTAATCAGTATCAGGCTAGGAATTCCAATTGTTCATCAATTCAAATCTTGTTTTTGAGCTTTTGAAAACGAAATTAAAAATAATTTTTGAAAAAGGATCATTGTGGTTTGTTGCTGTTTCTGGCAGGTGATGGTAATGCAGGAAGGATCAACCTCACTGTTTGGCCAGCACTTGAAGCTGCCTACTCTTTCCAACAACTCGCTGACATCCACCTTCTCTGACCCAAAGAAGAGCAAAAACTTTCATGGGTCAAAGGTCAGTGCTGTCTCCAGGTACAGACTGGAGCTAGACAACTTTCCCTTACACCATCACTCTTCAATCAGCTCTAAAAAATTGTAGCCCTTAAAATTCTCCAGACCTTAATCCCCCACATATTTTGGAGGTTCAAAAGCATCCAACATATTTAAAGTTTGGGATTTCAAAGTCAAAACTTTGGCTTAAGCAAACTATATCTTGGCTGATGCTCGGCCATAACCACTTACTCTGCTGACCTAAAGATGTGTCACTGGCTCTTTGACATCCTGTGGGTTTGAGGTTGCCCTTGTTGTTGCTCTAATGTATTTTTTAAAGTTTTCATATACATAGAAGTTAAGGCGATAAAGTGACGTGAAAACATAATCAAGTAATTGGCCTATAAGCTATATGTGAGATTTGGTTATGCAGTACTAAACCATGTATGTCAATAAAGCAGCATATTGTTTCCATTATGTGTTATTTTTAGTCTATTTAAATGGTGTCATTTCAGAGCCAGGTTAGAAGAGGCCCATTTCACATGGAAATGGTTTCCAGTCTAAACACAGTGTGTGTGATGAATTACTTATGGAGCAGGAGGTCACACACACACTTAGTCTCTCTCTCTCTCTCTCTCTCTCTCTCTCCCCCCCTCCCTCTCTCTCATCACATGTTGAGAATTATTGTTCTGCTATTAGAACACGCAATTTGATGAAAAGTTCTAAATACTAGGACAAACTTCCTAAATCTAGTTGTGAGAAGCTTGTAGAGCTGTAAAGGCTTCCAAAGAGGCTTCTACACAGTATTGAATTAAAGGTCTGAATACTCAATAGGTAAGTGGATTTATTTTAATTTTTTTTAGTTGTGATAAATTTGCCATCTACAGTACATTTGACGAGGGCGGCACGGTGGTGCAGTGGTTAGCACTGTCGCCTCACAGCAAGAAGGTCCTGTCTCCCCGTGTTTGCGTGGGTTCCCTCCGGGTACTCCGGTTTCCTCCCACAGTCCAAAGACATGCCCAGGTTAACTGGGGACTCTAAATTGCCCGTAGGTGTGAGTGAGAGTGTGAATGGTTGTTTGTCTATATGTGTGGCCCTGCGATAGACTGGCGACCTGTCCAGGGTGTACCCCGCCTCTCGCCCGTAAGCTGGCTGGGATAGGCTCCAGCACACCCGTGACCCCTGCATGGACTAAGCGGTTCAGAAGATGAATGAATGAA
>OMLM01012560.1:0-19150 GCA_900302695.1 Helostoma temminkii
TCCTTCCTGCTCAAAAGAACCCAAACTTCAATTAGATTTGTGCCACTGTTCATTTTAAGGCTGAGTTTTGACTTCAGACTTAACAAGTTTGTAATGTCTTTGCCACAAACACACACACATGCACACACACACACACACAGAAAGTATGATGCTTCACCGGGTCTCAGTGTGATAAATGTAGTTTCTGTACTCATTAAAAGAGATGTTTGTCTACCACATGCCCCAGTTAATCCCTACAAAGTGCAAAGTAGTTGAGAGCTGAGTCACTGAGGATGGAGCTAGTGCACGCACGTATGCTCACGCACGCAAACACACACACACACACATTGGTAAAGCCCTGTGAATCCTGTGGGTTTAACTGAGAGTGACTCAGAATGATCACACGCGTTTTCTTCTCTCAATGCCCACACAAAGCTCAAACTTCCAAGTTTAAAAATGACAGCACTCATCTACTTTCTCTGTGTTCAGACCGAAGAATAATTTGTCATTTTTACGCAGACACAACCACAGATGTCAGAAAACCCAGTAGGAACACACGTTTCCACGTGGTGTTGGGACTAAAGCATCCAAATCTGCCTCAAATTTAAGAAAACAGAGTTTGACGTCATTTTTTACACAAATACAATTCTTTATAGCAAATACACAAGAGTGCTCATGTCAGCATTCAGCTAAATCCACTACAGCAGACTCTGTTCTTTCCTCTATCTGTCTACCACTCTATATTGTTTTCATGTCTTGGACTTCAGAAAGATTATTTTTATACTGCGTGGCGCTGCCAGCATCACCATGTGGGATTTGAGACAGATTTTATGACAAGGCGTTCATAGAGAGGCCTTTCTTGGAAAACAAGTTTTGGCAATTTTCTTTGGTGCTTCAGAAAAATATCTTTTCTGGCATAAAGAGCTTAAGTGACTCACACTGGGGACCCGGTGAAACCGTTTAGCGCCAGCCTTTCAGAGCCATTAACGGCCAATTGAATTAATCCAATCACACAGTGGAGAAGGTACAGAGAAAATATCTAAATTGGTTAAACACATGCAGATGCATGAGTGGATGAGAGGAGCCACTGAGGGCTTTTATTTTCTCCATAACAGTTTTATGCTTAATCATATGTAAATACCAACGACAAGAAGGCTGGAGTTGTAAAAAATTTACATTTTAATCTTTAAATCTGAAAAAAAGTGTATCGTCATTATACATTGGATTGAATTTGGTATGCAGATGCAATGCTGCTGTTCTTCTCTTCGGTGGTGTTTGTTCATGCCTGAGGGACAGAAGAAGAATCCTTATGTTAGTATCACTAACCTAACATACAATATTACATGTTGGAGCGCTGTGTCTGGGTCAAACCAAAACTTCCTACCTACCTCTTGTAATACTTCCCAAAACTGTATTCATGTGTCCATGTTTCCACCAGCTCAATTCACAGCACCTTCAAATCACACAACACTTGTGCATTATGCTTGATGAAACTCAGACAGGCGGTTTACACACACTGATCAGCCACTGCATTAAAATCACCAGGTGACATGAATAGCACTAATTATTTTGTTTCGTTGTCGTTGGCAAGTTTAAGGATCTGAGCCTCAAAACTGTGATGGCTGCGTGACTGAGTCAGAGCATCTTCAACATGACAGGGCTTGGTATGCAGTACAGTACATCCATCGCTGAAAGCACCTACAATCCGGATGAGTGGATGAAGGCGGGCCTGGTCTGATCAATCACATTTTATTTTATATCATGTAGAAGGTCAGCCACATGTGTGTTGTTTATCTGTGGAAGAGATGTTAATAAGAGATTATTATACATATTATACATTATTGAAAGTCTAATTACTTTTTTATTAGTAGTATGAGTATTATACTTTTTTACACTTCTTTGACTAATTGTTGTGGATTTTTCATTTTATAAATAGACTTTTATTACTTGGCAATCCAAACGCTATTCTTATTATTATGGTTTCAAATTGAAAAAGCCTTCCGAGTATGTTGTGGAGAACCGTTTTCCTCAGACACCAGGCAGGTACGATCAGAACCAGCCTCGTTAAAGGAGCGGACTCCACAGTTTAGTGTTTGCACCCTCGTCACCACATCTGCCCACCAACAGGACACCGTGGTAATTAAAGTGCAAATAGCTCCATGTTCTTTACAAGACATAACAAGGCAAACAATCAAGGCAGGAAGAAATATTGACAAAACTGCAACCTCACCATTTCCTATTTCATTATGTTTTGACTTATTCACAAATTTGGCTGTTGCTACAGTGCACCCTGCCTCTGTCACGTGGAGCAACTACCCAGTGGATTATTCTCCTTGATTGTTCATTGCTGCTTCGTGTTGAAGTGCGATGTCTCAATAAGCTGCTTGTCCACTGATTACATCTCGTTTGCTTTTATTTTTCACACAATTTCGTCATTTCTCCCGCTGTGAGAGTCAACTTCAATTCTTCACAGAAAACACTTTGATCTGATGAAGCTCAACATCACCTCCAAATGTTGTCAGTCAACATCGTATAAATGTTTCATGTGCGTTTTCTTTTTCTTTGCACAAAGAATAAAAAAGTAAATATGTATTGCTGTATAACTGTCATCTTCTACACACTCACATATACGGAGGTCATGCACTCAGTTACTGCCCCACAGTGGCGCTTTGGTTCCTCCAGCACATCTCTGCAGCATATTAGAGCTGAAACATCTGGATAAAGAGTAACACAAACACCAAAGACATAATTCGTCACTGATCAGTAAATTAGCTGTGGGTCCTCAGGGAGGCACATTCACACAGACACTGTCCAATGGCAGCAGAGGCTGTTTAGCTGGGTGGTGCAGCTTGATGCTGCAGCGATGAGAGCAGATGTGAATAAACACCATATTCACTTTTTCATTCATATGCATATCCAACAAATTGCTGCTTTCAGCATTATCATGATTTAGTTTTGCAGTTACTCTTTGTTATTTTAACTGTTAGCAGGATGTATAAAGCATTAGATGCACAATTTGTCATTATCATTTAAAGCACTTGTTTGGGTCAAGACATGTCCATTTATACTTTTACACTTTTTCTGTCAAGTTTAATTTAATTTAAAATTTGAATTTGTTTATTTTACAAATTAAAATTTGTGTGCATACGTTTGTATGGGGGACTCAATACTTTTATAATAATAATTTGCATCTGCAGAGACAACTTAGTGGCTTTCCACTGTAAACCCACAAACACATATCTCACTGAATCAGGTAACTAATGGACCTTAACATCTGTCAGTGTTTGCCCAAGAACATTGTCTGGTGATTCCTACGTGAAGCAGAAAAAGATCCCAAGCAACGTTTTTCAGTTCAGTGGCCACATGATGGTGGAACAAGCTGCTTGCTCAGAAGCCTCACTCCCAATATTCAATATCATTTATAGACAGAATTCTTTTGAAACATCTTATACAATTAAACTAAACAAACAAACAACTAAACACTAACACTAAACGAACATTTCTTCTCATGGTGCTTTGCTTCAAATCTCCCAGACTTGATTTGTACCTCACTTTTATTATATTTGGATAAAAAACAGCTGTTAAATGAGTAAATGCAATAGTTAACTTGAGCAAAATCCATCAAATGCAACCATATGCAGTCAGATTTTGTATCAAATTTAAACCTCAATCTGCCTCTCCCACTTATACACTTCATGGGTCACTGCATGGGTGGGGGCTGGATGGAGAGAGAGAGAGAGAGACAGAAATAACCTGGGTTGGGCTTTGCTGCGTTCCACCATCTCTGACGACGCTGAATAGTTTACACATTGGGGAGCAACATGTTGGACATACCTCTGAGGACTTGTGTGTGTGTGTGTGTGTGTCCAACAGAATTTGGCCCTCGTGCTGAAAAATGTTTTGTATTTTTCAAGTCAGCAGAGATTGGGTGTGTTTGACTCTCATAATTAGATGTAGCATAAACACTCCAGTGGAACACAGCTGGGCCGCAGTGTTTAAGTAAATGAGTTCGTTTTGGCTCAAAAGCAATAAACTGAACTGTGATTCAGTTGTAAATATAATAAATTACTACTAACAGAAAAATGCACTTGTGATATGAAACATAAACCTTGTCTATTAAAATGAGTAGTTGTTTATATCTCCCAGGTTTGTCTGGTGATTTTATTCTTCTGAAATGTGTAAAATCTATGATTCAACCATACTGAAATTTGCAGCCTGAGTTGCTCTGGACGTATTTTCTTTTAGATCATGTGACACAAATGTTTGAATGTGGTATAAGCTTTGTAGTTTAAACCTGCGCCACTGCTGCACACAAGCGTTAGAAATCTGCTACTGCAACATGACGCAAGGCAAATAATCAAACCACCTCCCACTAGAAAAGATAAAAAGAAGATTGAAAATAATTATTCTAATCTAAAATGTCTCTGCTGATTAGTGGAGCAAAAAAAGAATCACTTTTAATCCACAAAGTCAGGGCGCTGCTGGTTCTCTGTAAATCATAGGTGGTTGTTAGTGAGGACTTCTCGCTATTAAAAGTGAGACAAATATGAATTAAATGATAAATTATTGTACTTCTATAACTACTTGGTTGCATAAATGTGAGTCACCATGTGTTTGAACTGACCTGTAGGAGAGACAGGAGCGGGCGGAGGCGCTGGGGCTGCAGAGACAGTAGTTTGAGAGGTGATCAACAATTTATCAATAAAAAAACACACAACACAAAACTGTTAAACAATCATTTGTAGTTTATCCTTATACTAAAACATACATGAGGCACGAAGAGTTAAAACAGACTTAACTCTGACCAAGAAACACACCTAAAGCTTTGAATACGCAGTTTTAACCCCTCACCTCACCATCAGATGGACTCACCTAAACCATCACCCAGAAACTATGTGCAGGCCTGTCTAATAATAGGCTACTGGTCCTGACCATAGTTGGACTTATGTTACACGCATTTTATACAACCTACACTAACGGACTTGTTGGTGCGTTGATCCACAACAAACCAACTTTATGTTGGAACAAAGACGCGAAATAATATGATATATGAGAGAAAGGAAACTGTTAAATCTCACTTAGGGTTTAAATCGATTTGATCCTGTATCCACATACCTCATTCCTCTGAAAAAAGCCGCCCTGGGTTGGAGCTTTGCCTGAAAACTTTGCAGCCTCACCCACTGGAAATCACAGCTTTGCGCACAAAAACACCTGCAGTCTCGGCGCAGGAAGAAACAGCGGCTCCACCATGACTCCAGGTGACAACAAAAACAGTTAAAGGAAAATAATTTCAAGTATAAAAGGTGACCAGCCTCTCATAGAGTCATATGCTGCGCTGTGTGCCGCCATGTCCGCCCCACTGGCCCCGGCGCACCGCTCATGCTCCTCCTCCACACTGGTGTGGGAATGTATGGAGATGGAGACAGCAAGAGCCTGACAGCAGAAACAACACATGCAATAAATATCTTTCTGTTTGAAGTGGTTTGTTTGGCTATATAGGGTATATTTCACCGTGGGTTACAGTTTAACACTTTATTTTTTTTCTCTTTAGTAGGAAATCTCCACTAAGTATTTTGTGTTCATCATCATTATAATCCAGAACCCACAGCACAACATAACAGCGCCCTGCAAACAGTCATGTAAAAGGTTCGACCAACCCTTCTTCCTGTAAAAGCCCTCCAGGACTTCATGATTTTAGTGGTGCTGATCCATTGTACTAAAATGTTTCTGTTCTGCTTCTCCACATTGTATTAATGTGCTTATCAAACTACAGATTGCCAGAAATTTGGACCTTTATTCTCAAAGGGTTTCGATAAATAAAGAACAGTTCAACAGCAGGATAAAATGCAGCCTAAAATAGTAAAGTTGACTTATTATTGTTATACAAGAGTGCCTTTACAATAGTATTCCAGTTATGTATTTTCCATATGTATTGCTAATTTATTTCTCATTTTCTTCTATATGTGAAACAGTCCAACATCACAGTCTTCATCCTGCTCTAGAAACGATCCCTGTTGTAGTCGGTTAAAGTATATGAATTGTTAAAAAGTATTTTTACACGTTTTAGGAATTTGACTGCAGTGTTTCTGGAAGTTGAGGTACTTTATGAGAAATAAAGTGTATATTAACACTTTTATGAAAACATAACATCAACTGTCTTTATTTGTGACATCTTTTTTAGTTCTGCAGTTAACTGAGGGAAGCGTCAGTATTTCTAAAATCCTGGCTTAATTCCTGCAGATATCACCTGATGTGCAGAGGTAAGAGAGGAAGTGAATTCAGCATTACAACATGACAGTTACAAACCAGGAGAAGAGTGGGATAATGTTAATTCTGTCAAAGTGCACTTTTAAAATGACTGAATGCATTTGTATGAGAGCACAAGTGAAGAATGTAAAACAGGTTCTAACAGGTTTGAGCCAAACACATTTATTCAGAGTAATTTCTTTGTGAAGAGGAAGCAGATATTGACATGTACACAACAACTAATGTGCTCCACGACTTTTTATTAACAGGCTACTACCTGTAAACCTGCTTCTCTGGAAAGTTAAAAGAACAACCACCTCTTCAATCACCCCACACAGTGAGTTTGTCCTAATTTAATTTTAATTTTAAAAACAGTCCTGCAGACTGAGTAGATTTTAAAAGAACAGTACGGACACAGCACACAGTCATTATTCCAGCAAACTAATATGACTAGTTAAGAAAATACTCAAACTTTACTCCCTGAGATAAGCTGAAAAAAGTCCCTTTGAGGCTGAAGTTGTAGAAAGGTAATGATTTATGTTTGAGCTTTACAAGTTGGCAGTGATCAGTCCATAGATGACTTAACACATGTTGTGAGTATGGGAACTGAAAACATGACAATAAGCTGACTGGAAATCTGAAGTAATACCCCTACTGCTACAAACCATGACTACATTAAGTGAAAGTTATACACGTGCCTGTTCATGGTTTGTCAGTGCTTTTAACTTTTTGACCTCTATTTTGCATTGATTATGTGTAACAAGACATGGTAAAAGTGGCACTCCTGGGCACTTACATGGTTCAATGGCACATAAAGACAAAGAAAAAATGATTCTGCTAAGAATTTCTCAGCTCAGGAGTCTCATTGTTACGCTATTGCACTGCAGCGTGTGCTGAAAAGAATTGGCACATCAGTGTAGACCGATATAGTGTTTCTAATACTGGCTGTTGAGGCTAACACAAATGTTTGAGGTTGGAGTGTTGCGTGATAGGAGTGCTGTAGTCAGAGCTCCAGTCTCTCTCAAACACAGCTTTCAGCTGTGATTGGACAGTTGTCTCCGCGGATTGCGAGTCAGTCTGGTTGACAACCAGCGCCGAGCCGGCAGTTCTCACGAAGTAGTCACCTGACCAGTTAGACGTACCTGAAGACAGAAATATGCTGGTTATATTCTAACACATGCATCAAATTTTCTTAAAGACACAGCTAATTGGATAGATGCTAAATACTGGTGGGCACTATTTAGTGTGTACACTGTATTTATATAGCTCCAAATCGCAACAAAAGTAACTTCAAGGCACTTTACAGTGTAAAGTTTAAAACCTTACAGAATTTAACAATACAAATATACAGAATTATACAGAAAAGCCAACAAATCCCCCTTGGGGAAGCACTAGGTGACAGTGTGTACAGTTCCTACATCCACATGTGGATCACACTGTTCAACTAAACAAAAATAAACCTGCAGTGCAGGTGCAACCTTACCTATGTAGGCTACCTTGTCAGTCACCATGTACTTGTTGTGATTGACCCTGGCAAAGGGAATCGTCTTCTGCTCAGGGGTGGAAGGCACCACAAAGAGCCTCTAGAGAGGGAACATGTGTGCTAATGAATTTCCTGTTCTTACTTTAGGTCATGCATCGCAATGTGCAGTACAACCTCCTCCGTGACAGACACAGGACCATGTCATAAGGAAACTAAGAAGAGCTACATACCACCTGGATGTCCAGTTTGCCCTTTGGCTCATAAACTGAGGCCAGAGACCTCAGGAAGGGAAACATGACAGGCTGGGTGCTGGCCCAGCAGCTGATGAGCAGACGCACTTTGACCTGCTTCTCATAAGCCACTCGCCTCAGCTGGGTGTCGATGTCCGCCCAGTACCTGCAGAGTGTGCCACATGTAGAGTATTAAGACATAGGATCATTACACTAACCCTGTAGATGTGTCCTAATGTTACACTACATCGTTAATCCTCCACATTTACACAACAACTGTTCTGTAACTACATTTCAAAACAACAACGTCACCTTTTAGGGCGTGAAAACTCCATGGTGGGCAGGTAGTTCATGACTGCGATGTAGATGAAGCTCTGGGCGTCGTCCATCACACTGAGGATGGACTGAAGGTCAGGAGTCCTGCCGGCTGCACAGAAGGACGGAGGGGAACTCTGACAGAGACAGACAGTGACAAGAAAAATAAAGATCTAATTCAACAAAGCTGGATCATAAGATGAAGAAGAAAAAGTACAGTTGGACTAGTGGTACCAGTTGGCTGTCATTAGAAGTACATAGTAAAAGGTGCCTAGTTGAGACCACCGATGCCTCAAGGCTCCAAAAAATGTATTTCATATGGACCAAATTAAAAAGTAATTCACATAAAGAATTAAACAAACTGTCCTTTACTTAACTATATTTCAAACAACAACTTTATTATAACAGTGGATTCTTCTGTTCATAAACCAACATAAAAATTAAGAATAAACGAGAAGAATATCTCGTCCTTGTCTGTATCTCACCGATAGGTAGACACTGGACAGCGTGTTGTTGAGTGGCAGATGGAGAGGTGTGTCCTTGTTGTAGCGGGTGGAGAAGCTGGCGGGCCAAGGCGACGGGATGGACTGACTCTCTCCCAGGAACCAATAGGCTTCAAAGATCTTACCGAGGTCGGCAGCCAAGCAGCTGCAGTTGTAGACCACAGCACCCAGCTCCTTCACCTGCAGTCCAACAGCAAATTATTAACACAGTCACTCACTGTTACACATGAACATATGAAATATAGTTTGCAACTCATTTACTTGGCAACTGTAGAGAATTTAACTTATTCATTTTTTTATTGGATGTTAATTTGCCGACAGAAAAACATAACATAAACACAAGTGAAAGTTTAAATGCAAGAGCTTCCTCTTGAAAGCAAAAGAAACATAACTGTGTTTGGATCAGGAGCCAACCTTTCATAGTCAGGAGGTACTGTTTAGCAGCAGTGTCATGGTAACGCATTATAAACTAATGCATTACTGTAATCACACTGTATTTCTCTGTCATACATTACTTTCTTAACTTCAGTAATCACATTATCTCATTACTACTAATACTAATCACATTACTACGTTACTAATCTTAAAAATGGTGGCCATGCAGAGGCTAAGAGGAGGAAGCTGCTGCTGACAACACACCTGCCTCCAGATAAGCATCCTTCAAATCCGACACTGAAGCTGCTGTGAAGTAATCCAAAGGAGTTACAAATAATTTGTAATATATTAGGTGTTTTTAGTAACAACCCCAACACTGTTTAGCTTACATTGGTTGTCATGCTTTATGACACTAGAAATAAAGAATTTAAATGGTTTAAAATGAAAAAAAATTTTGATTAGATTAGATTAGAGTGTAAAACACAGTAGTTGTGCACAGCGTAACACAAACTTTAATTGATTTTAGTTCGTGAAGTGGCTTCAGAAAATATTCAGTATCCTGTAAAGACACTTGTAAACAGGCTTTTAACAATATTTGCAAAACCTTAAATTTGCAAATATGAAAATGAAAAACTGAAATCTCACATTTAAGCTGCTATTAGCAGCAGTTACAGCTTAAAGTCTTATTGAGCAAGTCTCTACAAACTCTGCGAGCCTAAATTTGAGTAGTGTGTGCATGTATGTACCTGTGTGAGCGATCTCCAGTCCATATTGGCACTGCCAATGTAAATGTGTTTCTTGTCCACAATCCAGAACTTGGTGTGAAGGACCCCTGAGGTGAGCTCCCTCATGTTAACTGTCCTTATATCAGCTCCTGTAACACAAACACACACACACAGACACACACACACACACACAGACACACACTGAGTACTTGTCATTGTCTCTATGACAAAAGTTCCATTTGTATTCACTGAGCTAGAAACAGTAGAATATATTAGCTTAGAAACATTACAGACAGCAGTAAATAACAGATTTAACTGTGAAACCCTGTTGGTCTGAGTGTTCTGCTACATAATACAGATCCAGAACAAATTTATTTTATTATTTAAGTTTTAGTACATATATACACGTTGATGACGTATGTGGTGCTATCGAAGCTTTGCGAACCGGCCGTACCACTGATTCAAGAAATGGTTCACGGGTTTGCTGTGCGTTTGGAAATATAAAAGGGGCAGCGAAACTCATTGGATCCCCACAGAATAGAAAAACGGACTGGACAAAACTATTGGCACCTTGTCTAAATTGTAAGAAATAATTGCTTTTCAAGCATGAGATGCTCCTGTTATTTGTATTTAGACACACCTGTGTCAAGTAACAAATGTGGGCAATATAGTAATCACACTTGCAACCAGTTAAAAATGGAGAAAAACTGACTCAACCTTTGTGTTGTGTGTCACACTGATCATGGAGAAAAAAAAAGAAGTGTAAAGAGTTGTCTGTGGATTTGAGAGAAAAAAACTGCAGACAAACATGAACAATCTCAAGGCTACAAATCCATTTCCAGAGATCTTAATGTTCCTGTGTCCATTGTGTGCAATATCATCAGGAGGTTTACAGCCCATGGCACTGTAGCTAACCTCCCTCGACGTGGACGAAAGAGCAAAATTAATGAAAAATTACAAAGAAGGACTGTTTGAATGGTGGATCAAGAACCCCGATTAACTTCCAAATTAATTTAAGCTGATCTGCAGACACAGGATACAACAGTGTCAGCTCGCACCATCTGAAGGAAAAGGAACGCTATGGTAGGAGAAGCAAGACTGTAGTTTGCCAAAACCTATGTGAAAAAACCACAATCCTTCTGGAAGAACGTACTGTGGACAGATGAGACAAAAGTAGAGCTTTTTGGTAAAGGGCATCATGGCACTGTTTACAGAAAAAGTAATCAGGCCTAAGTGAGGGGTTGCATTTTCTGAAAGAATTGCAATGGCGTTGATATGTTTGGCCATGACTGTATGTGTGCGGATGGACGGACGGATGGATGGATGGATGGATGGATGGATGGATGGATGGATAGATAGATAGATAGATAGATAAAAATAAAGTGTCACCTGAGTCACTGAGCAGTTTCAGGTCCTCTTTGAGTTGACTCTCCTCTGGTGTGTTGACGGCAATACGAACAGACAACTTCCCTGAAAGTTCAGCTAGTTCCTTCAGAATGGTCTCACCCTGTGGACACAGTAAGAAAGTGATTTTAACTTCGTATATTACATTTACACATACGGTCAAAAACAAAACAAAGCAAACCACAGGTCAAAGAAGAGACAGACACAAACTGAACAATAACATTAACAATAGAGCAGTTCAAATTCTGCATTAAACTTATTCTCTTATATACAGTAATTACACTGTAAACACAGGATGATTATCACACATGCAGAGTATAATAACTATCCTGTGGCCATTCACAGGTCCAGCTGACCTGATCTGCTGTTGGCTCATGAGTGCCAGTGTCTTTGTTAGTCAGTGTCCAATAGAAAGAGGAGATGTCGACACTGCTGCGGGCCTCGGACATCAGATTGAGCCAGGCCTGAAAGATGGAGGGGTGAGTGGTGCTGGAATTAAACTCCAGCCCTTCAGGGATGCTCTCCACCAGGACAATCCTGACAGGAGAGAAGAAAGAAAATGTTTAATGGTTACATTTATACCATTATTTATATTTATACAAAAACTATTTGTTTATTTCTCAAATGTAAAAGATCCCACTGAGCATTTAAAGTATCTAGTCCACAAGTCAGGTTGTTGTGTGACCATTTCAACATAAGAAATCTTAAAAGTGTTCTAAAGTGAGAACATCTGCAGTTCTAGGACAACTAGAATCTCCAGAACAAGAGAGAAATAGTGTGACTATTTTTGTAATTACCTACTGCTTCCAAGAAGGATGACCCATCACTCTTCTCTGTTTATGTTGTGTGCTTTATCAAGCACATATACAGTAGCATGTCTTTTTTGATTAATTACAGAAGCAGAGGTGAGGTGTGAACAGAGGTTATGTGATGCCAGTCTACATGTACAGCTTTTAAGGTTGCTCTCTGTTTATATCAGTACTGAATTACCTTTACAGTGTAAAACAAACCTTACAGCAGCTCTTAAAAATGAACCAACTCAAATCTGAATAGAAAATCTGGTCTCTGGATTTTGGGCGAGTACAGGTGTTTGCTTACGTGCAGGGGTCTGAACAGGACTCTGCTTGGGGCAGACGAAGGCTGCTGCTTGGAACCAGATGGGAGGAGGAAGCCCTCTGTGTCAGGTTGTAGACAGCCATGGACACCAGTAGCACAGTGGTCAATGTGGCCAGAGCGATCACTGTCCTGGAACACTGGTAAGGGAGAGCCACACATCTGTGATCAGCGTTGACTAGATCCTGTTTATCTCTGAATATGCAAGATTAACTTAAAAAGCCTTTGCTATGCATGTATGTGCTGTAACGTACCATCTGCACCCTCTTGTTTTCTTGTCGCCTCCACTTCACGTCCACTAGCTACAGGTATCAGAGGAAAAACATTAACACCAATACCAAACACAATTCTGAAGATATTTCTTCTAAATACAGCTGTAAACCTCTAAGAGAACATGAACACTGCCATTAAAAACTGAAAAAGATAAATGATGAGGAAAAACATCTACTACAATAAATGTGTGGAACCAATTGTACAACTTTATTTTTTCAATGCCCTGACTTATGAATGGCTTAACTCGACATAAAAATAAGAAACTGATTTGAAATTAAAATTAGGATCCAGGTTACAGCTTCACATAGAACGAGCTCTTGATTTTCACTAGAAATCCAGAGGAAATTCTAATCCGAACTGAATAAAACACAAATAATAATATTCATGCAAACAGTCAAAAAAATCCTCTTTTGATCACAGATGATAACCAGATGTGGAATACAGGAATCAATAATTCAATAATTCTAATTTAACTCGTCTTTTCTCCCTCACTTACCTGATATTTTATTAATTTGCCTGTTGTTCTTTATGCATTTTGTTTGAAATGTTAATATTACAAATTCCACAATTAATATCAAATTTAAAGTTTTAACCAGTAAACAATTAGTATTTTCACAGATTTAAGCAAATAATCAAACCAGATCTAAAGTAGAAATGATTGAAAACTGAGAAAGAAAAAGCCTGAAAGCATTAAATAAGTATTTATAGTACCTGGTTATAAGCGATGTCCATTTTTATGTTCGCATGCAAAAGGGCTTCTGAATTGATCAATATTCGCTCAGTTAGCTCAGATCAGATGACGGCCCACAGCTCTGAGACCAGACAGAGAACAAAACATGCAGCGTTATCATGTAGTCACGTTTCTGTGGCAAAGAAACAAGGAAACTTCTGCATGTCGGCAGCTCAGAGTGGCAATAAAACTAAAACTCAGCACATTTAAAATTAATCTAAATGACTAAGGTATAAGGAAGTGTTTATGTTGGGGATGAAACTTAGTTTTAGGAAATTCTTAAAGTGAATCTGACAATTGAATAACTGGAAGTTGAGTCATGGCAACTGGACTGTTATGTTTCACTACTCATAAAGTAGGTAAATTTACAGTTTCTGTTTAAGAGAAACTCATAAAGGCGTTTGGTTTGACTTGGTAATTTAGTGTAAAGGACCACTGTCTGTCCTTTACACACACACACCTCTGGTTGACCTTTACACACTTAACAAAGAAGCTTCTAGATGTTTCCAACACCACTGACATAGAATAACCTGCACAGGTCATCTGCAGGACAAAGACACACACAGCTCCATCTACCACAATGACTGTATCAATTACTATAAATGTTATTCCAAATAAAGTCAAAGCGGTTAGAGGAATCTGTGGTCTCGTGACTTATGAAAGTACACAGCTTCAAAGGGAGAGGAAGTATAAATGTTTTTATGCTGACACGTCCTCACAGAGACATGTGACTTATTACTGTTGCTGATATAACATATAGTTAACTGGGCTGTTTTGGTCTTGTTAGTGTTTGGGAATATTTTAAGAATCATATGGTACTCTGTTAATAACAACAACAATAATAATTATAATAGTCATAATAATAGTCATTAGACACTGTTTTGTTTTTCATTACTGATTAACAGATCCCTATGAAAAAATGGAAAATTGGTAAATACACACCTATATTATCAATGTGCCAGTCAAATAGTGCTGATATGTTACTGACAACTTACACCAACTAGTTTAGGTTTTTAGTGCTCTTACAAAAACACAACAAAACAATAAAATCACAGAATCAAAACTAAATGAATTAAGCTCAGACTTTAAGAAGATAGGGACATAGAAATAGAGAGAGGTGACTCAACATTCAGCTCACTTAAATATTGTTACCAAAGCAGTATTTCAACCACATAATTCACACTATGTGAATTATGTGGTTAAAACTATTTTCTCAAGTTTGTCCAGAAAGAACAACACAGAAACACCCTGTTGTTTGGGTGTTTTTCCATGAATACTCAAGCCAGGGTGTCTGGAATAAACAATAGGACATCGTGACATACTTTAGATCTAAATTTGAAACCAAAGGATTAGCACACTGTGTCATACTATTTGATCAGGATACTCATAACACAGATATTTACCTCAAACCAGTGAATAAAATGGATAATTGTTTCTAAATAGCATCAGTGAAACATTGTAAAGACATCACATTATGCTTTGTGCTTAATGTGGCAGGTGGTATCTACTATGTGAAGGTTAGGTAACTAAAATCCTCTATATTCCAGATGTGCCAGGTATTTTAGGTCTGCCTTAGGTCTGACTGACAGAACAGAAATAAGGATTGTTCTGACTTGTTTTGTAGGGAATTAAATCAAACTAGAGAAAGGAACAAGTGAGTCACATGTTTTCACTCATATTGCACAACCGAGGGTGAGAAAATTAAGCAATAAAATAACACAAAGGAATAAAAGAATAGCAGTAAAATACAGAGATAGCTTGACTTTAGCTAGTTGGAAGGCTAAAACTTTAATGTAGGTTATTTAATATGGCCGTTTAACCCCTACGGTTAAAAACAATTGACCCACAGCAAATTTAAGAAGACTATGCAAATCTGCTTCTGACTTAAACGTTATAATTTGTGTTAAAATTACAATAATTCCTGCAACCAGCCGTGGTTCAGCGAACAGAAGAATCGCTAACTGTGCAAAACAACAAAAACAAGTCACTTTCAGCTGTGTGAAACTATTAACCCACCTGTGTTACCTTGCGTCGAGGTTAACTGACTTCCACAGACAATAACGTCGACATATACTCTTCGCACATGTTAACATTTAGTGTTGTTATCGCATTGCTAAATGTTTAAAAACAAAAAAAAAAGCGAAGAAGTCCTGTTGTTGCGAGCAGCCACAACAGCTTCAGACGGGACAGTGAAAGGAGATGGTCATGTGACCAGAGCCTGGCGAACAGCCAATTAGAAGGGAGCTGTCATGTGACGCAGGACAGGTGACGTACAGTAGAGCAGTTATTAACGTCCACCACAAGATGGCGCCGAGCGCCTGACTGTGACACTAAGCAGGAGGCGACATGAACCAGTGCTGCGACGAAGACTGTTCTCCAGTCCGCACTTTTAACTGAGCTCGACCTCAATTTACTTTAATAAATGTTTGCGACCGTCAACTGTAAACGAACACAAACCCTAATCTCAATCACGGTTGCTACAGGAAACGTTATCACTGTTTAACTCAGGAACACCTGTTGAAACACCTGAACTGATGTGACTGCGAGCAGGCCCTGTATTTTTTGTACTATAATGTGTTAATAGCGTGCTAAATGTTGAACTGTACAGAACATACACATATACGTGGTGTTTAATGGTATTAAAAATGCTTTTCATGTTGTGTATTTTGTCTCCATCAGGCAGGTTCATCATCTCACCTGACCTCTGACCTGACTTCCAGGATGAAGATAACCTGAGGCTCCACCAGTCGGACAGGTAAGAAGAGCAAATAGAAAGCCAAATTAAAATGTTGCCGCCCAGGTAGCGGCGTCACAAAATACCTTTGTGTGTGCACAGGCTGCACACTAAGCTGCTCCGAAGAAAGATTAACATGAAATGCTAACACTCAAAGGCTAGCAGCAACCTTTGAGAAGAAATGCTGTTTGCCAGGACTTTTCTTTAAAACATATTTGTCAAATAGAAGCTGTTATTAATCTAAATGTGTCTGCTGTGGCCTAGTCTATGTTATTATGTTCCAGAAAGAAGCATTTACAGCTATAATGTAGTAATTTTAACTAAAACCATATCAATACTTTTAGTTAAAAAAGTAATTGTAGTTTTGCAGATAACTTGAACTGTCTTGCGCAGACATTTCGTGATGAACAATCTTTTCCAGTCCCAGTTATTTTTACACAGGACTAAAGTGACAGATTTTTCAATTGCTGGGCCTCAGTTTCAATGTCACAGACATTTATTTGACAATAACATATAGTCTACGTGATCCAGTTATGCTTTTAATTATTTATTTACACATTTGCTGACTGTAGCTTGTTCAACATCCACCTTCCTTCATGCTACTTGTTCATGTCTAACTGACTCTGTCCTCAGATCTAATGCCGTGTCCATGTAGATAATAGAATAGTTCTGATCAACTGATTTTAGCTTATAAACAGTATAACCCCGTGTTTACCCATTTAAGCACATGCAGTGTTTAATTTGCATGTTTGTCTTTTTCAGTTTTGCTTCCAGCTAAGATGACAAGCAATACACGCGAAGGCCACAAGGTGTTTACACAGCTACGAGTGAAGAGGTGAGAAATACTAATTCTTAAAAAAAAAACAGGATGAATGAATTTCAGTGTTTCATTTTCCATACATTAGTGTTGGCCCTCCGTTCTGTTTATGTCTGACTGTAGAGGTTGCTGTTTTTTCTGTAATGTTATATAAATTACGTTGAATGATATAAGGTCCAAGCATCTAATTTAATTTCTCTTTAGCAGAGTGATGTGTGTTCCTCTTTGCTACTTTACTTCTAACAGTAGGATTGTTCAGCAGCAGATACACCGTTTATAGGGCATATGTGGATTACTTCCCTCTTAGGATTGCAGCTGTGAAACGAGATGATAAATCATCACTCCATGAGGTCAGCAAGTATAGAAAAGCCACATCTAGTACTATTATATTTCAACAGGGGGCGTCCTAGTGCAGGTACAGACTTAAGGAGCTCTGAGATGTTCGCACATGAGCCATTACTTGATGTGGAAACATCAGTGATGACAGCAGAGAGGAGAAAGGAGGCAGAATGCAGTTTATAATTTATAATTACCTGCCTATAACTCACACATTGTAGTTTGAAATATCCGTTAAAATAGCAAAATGTTCTTTTATGAAAAGTATGACGACAGGTTCGCTAGTGGTGAAACCTAATGTTTGAAAAGACTGAAAGATTCCCAAGATTACCACACACACTTGTTCCATTTTCTTTCCCAACGGTTATACAACGATAGTTTTTTATTTTGGAGCATTATAAACATTATTACTGTTGATTAGCATAAGTGTATTTCTTCTCACTTTGTGTGTCATATGTACTTGTGCATGTGTGTGTAAACAAGGAGGCCAGCCCACAATATCCTAGACAGTTTTATTTTTTTATGACAACACAGGCTGTGTTATGGTGAGGTTATAAAAAGCTGACGTGCTTCACTTCCGCAGGAGAGAACTCTCCTGTCCTCACCTAGTTAAAACTGCTGTTTCACCTCCCTACCAATGTTGGAAATTCATTTCTCAGATGACGTAATCAGTCGTTTGTCTTTAGTTCTTTCCACATATAATCTGTAACAAGTAAAAAAAAAGTCAATAGAACCTTCTAAAAATAAATGTATTTTCAACAGCTTTTGAACTTTTAATTTTAATACACCGGAGAGAAGAAATTGTGTTACTTTACTTTAAATCAGGATGTGTACTTCAGTGAGTATGTTTGTAAGGTGACTGGGTGAATAATAATGCAAAAAAGTCTAATAAATCTGGTTTTAGGGCATCATATACTCTTTTTCTTTTTTCTTTTTTTATCAACTTCCTGAATTTCCAAATGTGAGCCGATAGCAGATTAATGCACTCTAAAGTTTTTATTTCCCTCCTGGAAGGCAGGTTCCCAGAGTAGGTGTGTTTGTGTCGCTACATCAGGCCAGCGAAGCCAGTGAGTCACCAAGCAGCTACCTGAATTCAACTCTGACACTACTTTTTATTATGAACACTTCCTGTTTTATCCAGTGTAGTACTGTTTAAAGACACTTGAAAAATGGCATTCCCCTTTGCAGGCTGTGTAATTAATTTTTTAAACCACAATGTTACAGTTGTCCTCAAATTTAATTGACATCAAACAGATGTGACAGACACAGTCACTGTGTTCGAGTCCAAATGTGTTTCTGTGTCTGTTTCATAAACCTTAAACAACAACAACAAAAAAACCCACTAAATTACATGAAACTCCACTAACTGGATGAAGCGAAAAATCAAATCGTGTTTCACTTGTTTACACTTTGGAAATGTGAGATTATGCAAATAACAGACACAACTGTTAATTTCCTTCTACTACTAAGTCTCTCTAAGCATTGAGTAACTTTTTTGTGGCTGTAAAATCATACCAACACTTACAGCAGCTTTGTCGTTCAGATTGGAAAACGTGAAAACAGGTTTTTGCAAATCACCACTCCAACATTAGACCAAAATTTCAACTGACTGTGAATATTAACATATAACACAGTGCAGTGTTTATGCTCCTCTATCTGTAATATTTATAGTTATAGTAATTTTGACTAAAAATTAACATTTCCATATAATTGTCTCTAAACTGCAGTTTTTGTTGCTTTTTCCAGGGTTGAAACTCAGCATGTGGTAACACTGGATGAGACATTGATATCATCATTTCATTTGTTGACAGTAACCTGATCGGAAAGAAATTATGTTTGATTGATTGATGAGAATTTGATGTTTTTTCTTTGTTTTCCATAATTGTA
>OMLM01012569.1:8294-20489 GCA_900302695.1 Helostoma temminkii
GTGGCAATTTCATTACTAAAATTGAAAGTTGATCAGATATTGAAGATGATTTAACTAGATGCAGCCATTTGTAGACTTTATTAATAACATTCACAGTGATGTTACTGATTAACAAGAAGGGGACTCAAAATGATGAGGAGGTAAAGGGAGGAGGCAACAAATGACGAGAGGAAAGGAGAGAGTAAGAAAGGCATCTAGGTTTCTGACCGAAAGCCTCATTCATCATTGGCTCCTTCTCTTCTTCCTCGCTCTCTTCATCCACCAGTGGACTAAAGGCATACCTGTTGCAGAGAGAGGGGGGTGGTGAACTGGCTACACTATGCAGCACAGAAAAAACTGTAGTAAGATCAACAGCCCTGATACACATCACCCTACCTCTGGTTATTGGCTGACGGTCGCCATAGGAACATGATGACCAATAGGATGAAGGAAAACAAGAAGCGCCAGAATGCGTCATCTATCCACAGCTCCCTCCAGTCCTACACACACACAGAGAGACTTTTGTAATGAAACATAGTAATTGAAAACATCCAAATACTTTCTTATAAAAGACTGAAGTTGAAATTATTTATTTCTTGGTTAATCTGACAGATTAACAATCAAGTAATCAAGTAATAAAAACAGAGGACAGACTGAATTATACATGAACACGTCGATGTGGAGGCCTTAGACACAATCTGTCTCCAATCTATCACACTGCCCTTTCATCCATCCCCAGAAAGATCACGATCACTTCACACATCCACCAGAAAGGTCACAATTAACGTCCCACTTTAATGATGGTGGGAGAGGTCGCGATAGGTGTGAGTATTACATCTACTATACTACACCTTCTGTTCTCCACCTAACAAGCCTACTCAGTGTTGGATAAATCTGAAGCCTCCTGCCAACTTTCCTCTGACTTAAGAAGTTACTTAAATAAGTAGTTAAACGTTTTGAGAAAAAGAAAGAAGTCCAGCTGCCATATTTCAGAGAATATTTACTGACCATTTGAATTGTGCATTTAATGCAGAAAAATACTAATAAAATGTGACAAAAGCTCTTACTGTCCTGTACTGTTACTGTTTATTGTGAGGACTCTTCCAGGTACTTACAGACTGACATTTAGACATCTTGAAGGTCTTGGTTGTCCAAATAATGAATATGACTGACGCTGGAAAAAATAAAAACACATACCAGCTTTAAAGGTTAAGATAGAGCTCAGTAACCATTGAACACAAACGGCTGAGAAGGCGTTTCCTACCTATGACGGCAAAGATGAGTGTGTTGGTGAAATGTCTGTAGAGAGACAGTTTCACCACGTTCCTCCTCAACCTCAGCAGCTTCATGGTCTGAGCCAAACTCACAAAGATGTGTCAATACAGTCAAGGAAGGTCACCAACGGGAAAATAAAAGTTTACCAGCTGTAAGAACTCATCAGCAGTACAAAGTAAAAATGATATTTCTACCATCACATGCAGCTCTGGTAGATCTGGTTTGCGTTCGCATCACATATGAGTTGGGTTTTGGTTTTGATTTTCTGGGGGGAACGGAAAAACTGCTGCAATTTAATAATAAGATGAATTAAAATTATTATTTAGCACACAAGGTTTCTGTTGAACACAGGCAAACTGAGTTGAGGAACAAAGCGGAAAATTTAGAAAAATAAAAGCATGACGAAGCAAAAAAACAGATTTTCACCAGTACTTAAGAAAAACAAAGGGAAAGGAGCAGTAGTGGATATCCACCAGCAGAGGGTAGAGTCGAGCACAGCCAGAGGAATAGCAGCCAGGAGAACTACATCATCTTCAGCCTAGAGAGGAAGAGAAGAAAGAAGAAAGGGAATGGATGGGAAGTGGGGAGTGGTAAGGAGAGTAAAAAGAGAATGGGACAAGCGATCGTAGCACAAGGAAGAGGATGAAGGGGGAGAGGCAAACAGAGCAGAAGGAAGAGGAATGAGAGACAGGAGAACAGAAATGCACAGTACAGCGCACCACACTCAGCTCAGTTAACAGCTGCTGGTTTGACTGTTGGCTAAATTTGGTGCACAGGGTGGGTGGGGTTTATCTGCTTTACTGCCAGTGTAGCAGATAAACATTACTCAGTAATCACAGAAAACCAGACCGAACCCCCTTAAAAACTGACTCAGCTTTCTGGCATGTTTGTACAGTGTGATCTAGTGAGATGCACCCAGATAGTAAAAACAATCTGAACAAATTCCCAATGTCAAACTTGCAACACGCAGGTTTGTGGATTTTATCACACTCCGGTGGTCGATTGTATCTCTGCTTATAGTTGGATTAAGGTTAATTCCAATTGCTGAACCTGATGTAAGAGCAGCTTACTAGGAAAGACTTTCCAATCCGTTTCAATTACTACAACCGCAGAACCACTCCGTCCACTCCTTTTGTTCAGAAGTCTTACAGAATCATGCCTCTTACTGCTAAACCATCCTCGATTACAGACAAAGCCTGTTTCTCCAGCGAATTGGAGAGCAATGCGGAAGAATTAATATGATCAACAGTGATAAAGTTATTTGCACTTTGTGTTTGAAGAAAAAGGGTGGGGGTTACTTCTGTTTGAAATCATTACGCAAGTCCCGGGCAGGACAGCTCCTAGTTCAGGTTCAGGAAGCAGACACCCTCTCTACTTTAAGACTAAGTTTTAAAACTTTTTGATAAAGCTTATAGTCCAAGCTGGTTCAGGTGACTCTGAACCATCTCTTAGTTATGCTGCTATAGATTTAAACGGCTGGGGGACCAACCTGCCCATGTGTGTTGTTTTGTGACCTGTTCTTTTCCCTTTTTTTCCCCACTCACTCCAACAAATCGAGGCAGATGGCCACCCACCCTGAGCCTGGTTCTGCTAGAGGTTTGTTCCGTTAAAAGGAGCTTTTCCTCTCCACTGTCTCCTGGTGCTGCTTAATGAGTGATTTGTACGGTTTTCTATACAATTCCATATAGTTGTATTGTCACGTAATGTACGGTCTCAAAACTGTAAAGTGACTTAAGATGACTTTTGTTGTGAATTGTCGCTATGAAAATAAACTGAAATAGAAATGAGTAACATTTTTAGGAATATTTACAAATCGTACGGTTGGATTGAGGCATGATCTCTCCACTTTCACGTAACAGTTTCAGCTTTGTGTTCATTTATATGTGAAAGGATATCCACCAGGCAATACAGGACTCAATGAAGGCCAGCACTATATCACACAAAAGTCTACTCCTGGTGTTGTCTCCTCGATCCTGAAGAAAAACACAGATAAGATACACATACACACACAGACAGACAGACAGACACGGCACAGTGCAGTGCGACTCACAGCGTTGACTCGTAAGATTCCCTCGACGATGGAGAAGATCAGGTAGAGCAGACCGACTCCAACTACTCTGTGGAGCAAGGCACCAAGTCTGGGCCTGTTGGGGAGTCATGGAGATGAGGACATGTGAGGGAGTCACCAGAAAGAGGCACTGAAAATTACAGCGTCTAAAATCGGATAATTCACTTGCATCTTTCTATTTACAAAAAGAATATCTGCAGTTTTTTGATTTTGACCACACGTGATGTGATAGAGGTGACGACTGATGATGGCGACTAGGGATACACCAATCCAACTTTTCATTCTCCATTTTTCCAACATTTGTCCCTCGATTAAATCAAGAGGACTTTGGTTGGTTAGAGGACGAATTTAACTCAAACAAAGCAGAGCTGCCACTATCCCTCACCTCACTTCCTTTGCAGATTCTACAAGTTGCTGTCAAATGTGTGAAATAACATACTTTCATACAGCTGGGTGTCTCACTCTCTCCGTGTTTGTGACACTAGTCTATCGGTTTGTACATGCTGCTGGCGCTTGAGGTAGCACATCCGATTGTTATCTGATACTTAATAGCTCTTTAGCCAATATCCAATATTAATATGGGAGCGGTGCATCTTTAGACGTAATGAGTATTGTCCTAATTTTAATGAAAATTATTGGTTATGGCCACATGGCACTGAAACTATAAATCTCAGAGAGCTGAAAGAATCCATTACTTACTTGACAATGCCATATCCCAGACTAGCGATGATCACCAACACCCTGGCTAGAGTCCTCTTCACTGCAGAGAGCACCTCAGCAAACACCACAGCCCCATAGACTGCAGGAGGACACATCACAGATCTGATCATCTTTTGATTCGGTCAGCGCCAAACCATTTAAAATTCACCTCTGTGTGTCTCCACCTACCAGACAAGCCGTCATATCGGATGCTCTGGAACTCAGCGTAGTAAACGGCTTTCTCCAACATGCCCAAGAAGATGACTCCTCCAATCCAGAACTGGATCCTGAGCAGATCCCTCCAGTAACACGCAGACAGAACCAACCACAGCACCGCCAGAAGCACATACACGATGCACATCACCATGTAGAACTGGACACGGAAACATCAAAAACAACACAATTCGAGTTGGGTTAATGTCTGAGCATGTTCGTCGTGTTTGTTTACACTTTGTAACTCAAGTTTGTACACATCATCAGTCTTCTCTCATCAGAGTTTAGCTAATCAAATAGCATAAAATCCCAAACTTGTCCTTTTTATCTTTAAATGTAGAACTTGTGTGTTTCTGTGTGTGTTCTTACCACCATCAGAGGCCATTCAGAGGCTGATATGTAGTCGTGAGGACCCTTCATGCTGATCTGCACTGCAAACCCAAAAGGACATCATCAGATCAACTGGTCACAGGTTTTCTAGAACAAGTATCACGATTTTTTGACTTAGAACATGACCAGCAATTACTCATGGCACTTTATTTTAAATCAATTTGCATCGTTAGGCTTGGGGATCATCCAGCATAATTTTAAAACTTAGCTCTACTTTGAAGTAATTATTGTCTGGGCGCATATCACAATGACAACATCTGTAAAAGCTAAAGAGATGCTGTTAATGTTCTTACATCATAAGTGAGTGGGGGCAAAATCTTCAATCCTTCGACTGTGTGGGTAAATTATTGAACCCAGACTGTTAAAACCTCAGATACTGTTTGTTCAGACAACCTTGAACAGTTTACATAGGAAAATTAAACCAGCAAGCTGGATTTAGGTTCATTGTAAAATTGATGAAAAACTTCCCTTTGGCACTTATTGTTCAAAACTGTGCAGCAGCTAAAATGATTCAGCAGCAATTCACTTGGCCACTTCTACTTTTTCAACTGATTTAAGCCTTTATACATTGCTAAACAGCTTTCCTATGTGTGTGCACTTTATATTGGATTGGATTGTTTGTAGCTGTCTGGGCCAGGGCTCCCTCGAAAAGGAAGTTGCTAACCTCAGTGAGATCAACCCAGTTAAAGTTACAAAATGTAACTTAATCCAGTCTGCTCCACCCAGCCCTCCCTCTCCATTTTACCATCTTTTATAATTTGGGACACACTGTACCGCTCTTCACATATTAGTCATCATTAAACTGGAATAAATAAGAAGCTGCACATCTTACTAATCAAGCAGAGACTCTCTGATTGTCTAGCAGAGTAAATGATCTGCTGTCTGGCTTCACATGAGGCACTGACTCCAAAATAAAATACTAATAATAAATGGTTCAAATATTTATAACTAAATTTGTACTGTAGCTTTCAATAAGAGCTAAATAAAACAATTATAACACTTTTGAAAACACCGCTACAGAGTATGGAAGGTAGATTTGTCCCTCATCTCGACATTGAGGAGGAGGAATCATCACAGCAAACAAAACCTGCTCCACGGTTATTTAAATGCAACACCTGGTCTTGGAAACTCAACATTTTCATGGCTACATTATCAGCTTCCCAGTCCACCTACAAAGCTGATAATGCAACAGGAAGTTGTTAATGGTCTAACCCAGGGGTGGCCAATCCTCAGGAGCCACTGTCCCGCCTACCCACTGCTGACCACGTACACATCAGGTGTGTTCAGCCAATCGGATGCTGTAAATGCCGGGATGGGTGGAAAATAATCAGGACGAGGATTGGCCTCCCCAGGTCTAACAGATAGTACAGTACACTGTCTTGGTCAAAGAGGTGTGTGTGTGTGTGTGAGTGTGTGTACTGACGCTGCAGGCTCCAGGGTGTAGGAGGGCTAACAGAGTTGGGGGCTCGGCTTCTGTCATTGTCTTTCTCTGTAATCTTTAGGATGAACATGTAGGGTCCGTCCTCCCAGCTCTCAGCCACCTTGTCTAACTGGGAACGAGAAAGCAACAAGACAGAAAAGTCAATATAAGTATCCATTGCTTTCAAACAGATCAACAGCTTAGACGTCTTCATGGACGTCCATCTGTTTAAAGCTGTACTGTTGCTTAACTTAGACATGCCATGTGTGTGTGAACTAACCTTGGTAGGAAAGCTTTTTATTTTTATTCCTCTTGGCAATTTTTATAGTCGATGTTTTATATGATTCATGTAATTATTTCTGTTCATATCTGTTAATTCTTGTGATTGTTTCCAATCTTTTATGTTTCTGGTTATATCCTTTAATTCTGATTGATGACTTTGACTGTTTCTTGTTCTTCAAAAAGAGATTATGATCTCAATGAGACAACCTTTAACATTTATATAGTGACACACCGACACTTGCCGGAAGGCATCGATGTACTACTACTTTGCTCAGAATCCATAAAGGTCGGATTACTTTAAGTAAGGACCTGAAATTAAATCAATCACCTAAAGCAAAGCTTATAATCTGTCATTTTTAGGACCTATCAAACTGAACATATTGGCTGACCGGTTCTGCAGCTTTTCCTGTGTCTGCTGAAGCATGGTCCTTATCTGCAGCCTGAAAGAAAGACAGAGAGAGCAGCAGAATCAGCTGAGAGAGGCAAACATTTTCAATATTCATGCTCAACCATAATCCTTACAAATAAAAAACAGACCACAAACTTTAGTGGTCTACCTGTTTTATAACAGGTATAATATATATGATAATATCACATCATCTTCTATTATGTTTTTACTGAAACTATGTCGGCTCTGCACCTTTGGTTTGGGAGGCCCCACTTCTCTTCTCCTCCTGCTCGCAGTCTTATCTGTGATTTTCTAAAAAACAGATTCAAGACAAAAGAATATGTTTATTGACAGATAATACAATATTATGGTCTGTTAAAGGACTTAATATTCTACCATTTGTGGATTTTATAGAAATAAGGCACATGCAATACATATAAGTTATTAGGGTTTTGTGAAGCAGTGTGACATGCAGCAGAATATGACCAGAATTGACCAGAAGTTTTGATAAAGAACCAGAGCTACCGTGACTCATCACAGCACAGGTCTGCAGAGTTTGTATGATTACAAAAACTCTGTACTTATTTCATTGATAAACTTATAATTAACTCAGAGGTTATATCTAACAAAGACATCTCACCTGTTTTCAGGATTTCATTCCTCTACAGGTATGAGCATAAGGCATGTCACTGCTTATCAGTGAAAATGAAAGAATGAACTCAGTTGCTGAGAGGAAGATGCAGCTTTACATCATGGAGGAGAAGCTGAATTCCTGAGTTCACCAGCGATAATGTCAGGGTGACTGCCCACAAGGTGAAGGACAGAAGAAGCCTATTGATCAAACTAAATCTACTACAGAACGGCTCCAGAGACACACCATCCATTTGAAGGTGCAGTGGAATGAGCTTAGAGAGACGTTCACACCAGACATTCTGAGCTTATATGTCTGAATCAGTTCTGTGAGGAAGAACGGTCCAAAGTTCCTTCTGGATGTTTGGTTGAGATTAATACTGCCAGAAGGTGGATCGACCAGCTTCACTCCACCATAACTTTGTGTGTTTAATGGGTGTGTTCCATAAAGACATAAAAATCAGGACTGCTTGCGCTTATCAGCTTAGAATCACTGTGTCTGTTCAATATTTGTGACTTAAGTAAAGATCAGATCACATTTCATGACCATACAAATAGCACCACTACTGTTCCTCATCTGTGAAATACCTGTTTACTACTGCATTGGTGACACAGTAGAAAGAAGTGAAATCTAATGCTAAAGTAGAAATGAAATAAATGACCTTTTACACACCCATGTCAAGGTCAAACGAAGCATTCGAGGACAAATATGAATTAGTCTTCAAAGTAAAACAGGGTTTTACTAACCCTAACCCTCTGGAAACTTTACTAAACGATTGTTGCTACCTCCTTCATTTGTCTGTTTTAATGATTATGGGTATCATGTACTCTAAACTTAACCTGATATCACATACAAGGCTGCATTAAAACAATGCAGTGGCTTGCTATCCTGGTGGTAACTGTTTTCTGTTTGTCTTCAGAAACAGCAGAAATAAAAATCACATTTCACTGAAATCTGCTGGAAAACCACCTTCCAAATTTATCTATCACACTTCATCATGTCCATCACTGCTGCGTAGACACACATCCAATTTAAATAAATAGAAAACGCTTCATTTTTTATGCAGGGACAGAGAGTACAGTTATAAACCAACATCTGTTGGGGATGTAAACGTGAATACTTTCCACAATGGCGACAATCATGAGTAACAGCTTCACACACAGTGCATGGCACAGGTAGTTAGCATTATTGGCCTTTAGCCTAAAAATTAGTTTTCATATTAATAAATTTAAAGTGGTGATGCTGTGAGTCTCTTACCTTTAGCTGCTGTTCTGTCAGACGTGTTTTCAAATCAAACGTATCCAGGCCAAACTGTGACATAAAACAAACACAACTAATTTAACGCACTACCATATTACTTAGGTTTTTTTTGTGCGTATGTATATGTGTGTGTGTGTGTGTGTGTGTGTGTGTGTGTGTGTGTGTGTGTGTGTGTGTGTCTGGACATTACCATGTTTGGGTTGATGGGTTGTTTGCAGGTGATGACAGGATACTGATGGAAAACGTAGTATCCACTTCCCCCGTGTTGTCTGACAACTGTTGAATTGAAGTATTTACTTGCCTGCAACTCCTGGAAACAATGGATCAAAACACAAAGACAGAAGCAGAATGTATTTCTACTACATGATAGTAGAAATAATAGTGACCCCATTGTATCAAATCAATTCTGAGTACAATTATGAATTAATAATGACCACAGAAAGGTAATTTACCATTGTCATAAATGCCTGTACGAGTTACTGCACTAACCTAAAATGTAAGTGTAGAGTGGAAAACATAATGTCTTACATCAAGGCTGAAGACTTCATCGTAGCAGTGCGAGTTCCTCAGATACCAGGACAGGTTGATCTGGACAGGAGATGAGACGTTGCAGTTCTCTGGGATCACTGTCAACACACATGCATCGGATTTACTACAAACAGCTTCCCACGATCAGTAGACATGTCTTTACTGGACGCCAGAGGAAGAAAAAGTCGTCTTCAGGAGGATCTACTTACATCTGACATGAATGTAGCTGTTGTTGAACAGCGTTTTAGTGAAAAAGAACAAGCTGCGAGACTTCAAGGATTCCTGAAAAAATAAAAATAATAATACAGATACATGATCACACTTCCTCTAGTGGAAACAACAATAAAAAAAAAAAAAAAATACTTTTTTTAACAATGTACACAACAACACAATTCAAATGTTTAACACGCAGTTGCTGTGACTAAATCTCATCAACGATCAGTGTTATAACTCACTGAAGACGTCCGGCAGTGGGTGAATGATATTTTGTAAATGTAAGCATATACAAAACACTCAAAAGAAAAAAAAAAAGTTGGGTCAAAATAAAACTGAAAAGTTGCTAGAATTTGAAAAGCATATGCAAAAGAAGCAGCCATCAAAATGTTATTAGTTTTCCAAGCAAAGATGGACTTTGTGCTGAGTTTCGTTAGAGATTTGTCAATCAGTTCAAAGGAACATTTCTCAATGCAAGACTGAAAGAAGAAGAAGAAACCTGGTCTTTCAACATGGTTTCACACAGTCTGTGCAAAGGTTTCTGTGGCACAGAAACCACTGCTGAATGTGTGACCTTCAATCCATCAGGCAGCACTGCATGACAAACTGAATAGAGCCATGTGGGCTCAGACGGATTTTGGAAGAATCACTGTTCACCACTACGTCCAAAAACACACACTGAAAGTCTATCACGCAAGGAGGAAGCCAAACATCGATTCGATGCAGAAACGCCACCCAGCTTTCTGTTCTGTGGTCAGATGAGTCCACGTTTCAGCCTGTTCTTTAGGAAAACACAGGAACCATCTGCTAAGGATGTTACTTAACGGTTACCAAAACCACAGAGTGGCAGGAAACTCTTCTCTCTCTTTGAGCATGATTGTTTCAGTTTTGTCACAGTTTCAATTTGAGTATAAAACCGCTGAGGGAATATGGTTATCCGCTTAGTGAGTCAGTTATCAGACAAAACAAAAAATCTTCTGAAACAAGATCAGGCTGCATCAAATGAAAGCTAACTTTCTTTAACAGTTTGCCTTATGAGGCCAATTCTGTCGCAGGAATTAGTCCTGAGTCAGTAATTGAACCAACGACTTGCTTGTGTTATTTGGATTATTTGGTTTGTGTCACCTAATGATTTGATATAAACCACAGAAGCCTTTACAGAGGCAGCAGACATTAGTGAGGTCTGGCTAAAAACACCATTCAGCTTGAACTCTAAAGACTGTGAGGTTAGCTGTCGTTAGCTAGCAGCTAACGCTGTTTATGTTTCTGACGCAGAGCAAAGTGTGGCCCAGCAGCAGCGTTCAGACGGGTTCAGCGGGTCCAGAGGACAAAATAAAACACATTACATTAAAGTCTGTAGCTTATTTATAATTTTTTAACAAACAAACAACCCTAGGTGAAACTGCAAGCTGCTATAAAGACGGAACTCACACTGTCGATGTTCATGGTCCATTTTCCCTGTTCGGACACGGTGCTGACCAGACCGCTCAGTTCCGTCAGCACTAGTAGGAACAGTGTCGAGGACCAGAGTCCCGGCCCGGTTCGACCCGGACCCGAGGAGCTTGCCATTAGACCCAAAAGGAAGCACAGACCACTAGAAGCAGCCAACTATCCCTGGAAACACTTCCTGATTCCGGCTGACGTGTGAAAGTGGCGCGATGCTTTCAGGTGTCGTGGGACGTTTGAAAGACAACGTGAAGTTACGTGTGTTAGTTTTTATTCTTAAAGTACAGAATCATTAGGACTTTCTGCCCACTGAAGAGTGTGCAGTTGTAGGCCACAACCGCGACCACCACAGAATAATCAATCAATCATTTTATTTATTTTTACTCCCAACAGCTTCAGTTTGGTTAAGTAGACTTATTTTACCAGCGCTCCTGGTTACTGGAGGGCAGTGAACGTTTCTGCAGGCTATCATGTCAACACATACTGACCAGAGAAACTGTTTTCATCTGTGTAATATTGACTACATGTATAGTACAGTATCAACCAGAAAGGTACCAGCAAAAGCCACTTTATTAGCTTAATAATAAGGACTATGCTGAACTGTTGCTGCAGTGTTATCTCATTTTAAACAGCTTTTTATTGCTGCTATCCAAAGGGTCAGTTTGTAAATAAGAAATAAATAAAATGAATGTTGTGTTGAGAGGCTGCAGTGTAAATAAAAGTGGAGTTTAAGTACCTCAAACATGTACTGCAGAACATATATTTCATTGCTTACAGTGGAGAAAGTATTGAGATGTGATTAGTGCATTTTACATTGTATTCTAGTAAAAGTACAAAAGTATTAGCTCAAGAGTACTTGGAGTGCAAAAGTAAATGTTCTTTTTAAATGCGGAATAACTCATTTCACATCAGTGATAATATCACTGGATTATAATCACTTTAATGTTGCAGCTGATTACGACGAAGCTTCTCACACCATCAATGTATAAACCTGTATGATTACACTCTATTTTATACTAATACAATTCTAATTTAAATACAAGTAGTTGAGTAAAAGTACCATATTTGCCTCTTGAATGTAGTGAAATTGCAGGAAATGACAATAATCCAGTAAAGTACCTCCAAGGTTTTCTTCAGTACAGTTTTAGTACTGAAGATGTACTGTCCTCTGTTAAGTGACTAATTTAATGTAGAATGTAAAAGTAAATGTAACATAAAATGGAAACAGTCACGTTAACTTCAAGTACCTAAACATTTAACTCATATTCTTCCACTTGAGTACAAGTAACTAAATGTATTCAGTTACCTGAGGTCCTACTTACCTCACCATTACTTTGAAAAGGCACCCTCTTACTTAAATTTCTACTTAGATTTATTTTGATAGTATTGACCGGATGTCAGGC
>OMLM01012569.1:25661-43272 GCA_900302695.1 Helostoma temminkii
CCCTGTCGGTGTGTGTGTGTGTGTGTGTGTGTGTGTTCACAGGACATGGAGGTGAGCCCCAAAGAGCTGATGGACATCCTCAACAGAGTCATTACCAAACGTGAGTCTGCTTGTTGGTGATATTTTTGTTACTCTCGGCACAATTTGATCCATTTTTCATTGTTTCCCTTCTTTTATTTATTTATGTTTAATAAGTTAAGTTTGATTTTAATAATTATTAACTAAACTGATCTAAACATTACTGATCTCTGGTTCAGATGGAAACTTGAAGACCGACGGCTTCAGCATAGAGTCCTGCAGGAGCATGGTGGCTGTCATGGATGTATCCTTCCACAAAATATAGTGCTGAATACTACTCTATATTGTTATAACTAGCAGTTTCACTTTCAGTACTGGAAATAGTACTGCAGCAGTTGATGGAGTCGTAGTAGCAGTAGTTCTAGTGATAGTAGTAGTAGCAATGCTAGTAGCATTTCCAGTAACACTTGTACAACAAGGTAGACTAAACAGTAGCAGAAGCATGAGTAACAGCACTAGTAATAGCAGTAGTAGAAGTAGTAATACTGCTACTATTGTAAAATTAGTAGATATAAAAATAAATCTGAACTCAAATGCTAACAGTTAGCAGTAGTACTGGTTGTAGTAACAGTAACGGCAGTAGTACTACTAATAATAGCAGCAGCAGTAGTAGAAGTAAAAGTAGCTATAACAGCAGTAACAGTAGCAGTAGCAGCAGTAGTAATAACACTGTTAGTAACAGTGGTAGTAATAAAGCAGTAGTACTACTGTTTACAGTGCCAGTTCTGTTTTAATTAGACAGTGAACAAACTGTGGTAAATATATGGTCAGAAATAGAAACTAACTTGTCTGAGTGGTGAGTTTGACCTTTGACCCCGCTGCCTTCAGGTTGACTGCACAGGGAAACTCGGCTTCCACGAGTTCAAATACCTGTGGGACAACATCAAGCGATGGCAGGTCAGCTCCCTAGTCTCTGCTCCGTCTTCTCCTCCGTCCCCGTGTCCATGTTGATAATCTGTTATTTGTTTGTCGTCTCCAGGGGATCTACGTATCCTGCGATACCGACCATTCAGGCATGATCGATGCGAGCGAGGTGCCGGGCGCCTTCAAGGCAGCGGGTGAGGATCACTGGGATCCTGACAGCCTGGACGGAGGTCGAGGTTTTACGCTAACTGTGTTTGTGTGTGTGCAGGTTTCCCACTCGACGATCAGCTCTACAAGCTGATTAACCGTCGCTACACTGATGAAAACAACAACATGGACTTTGACAATTTCATTGGCTGCCTGGTGCGACTGGATTCCATGTGCAGTAAGTGTCTTTATTCAAAATAATATGTAGCATTTAAAATAATATCACATATTTTCTAGTTTCCAGAATCAAATTTCATGTTTTATATAAGGATCATTCCATCAAGTTATATTTCCTTTACATTTTATACAATTTTTAGCCTGATGTATTACTGACAGATCCAAAAAAGTTGGGATGTTGTGTTACATTAATAAAAATCAAACCATGGTTTGGTTCATACGTTAGTTTTTGGTTTTTGTTTGGGTTGAAGCCTCTTGAAACACATATGACCTACACTCTATGCTGTCCTAGAACGGCTCACAACACAGATGTCCTGCACTCTGTGCCGTCTCTGAACGCAGCGCGACCTGTGTCGTGGTTTCAATCTCTGTTTTATAACAGCCGCACCTATAACAAAACAGAATTATTTGTGAATCATTTAATATCTATATCTGATTGAAACATGGTCTTGAACATGTTGCCAGCCGGACACTAAAAATTTAACATTTATTTTGTTTGATCTTTTATTTGATCTTGTCAAACAGTTGAAAGCAAATATTTTAAGTTCATTAGTTTACTTAGATGAACTTGATATTGTTTTTATAATTCAAGCAAAGAAAATATGGAATTATTTAGTTAAACTTAGTTTCTAACTCTTTTACTACTGAGCCACGCTGTTGGAACATGTACATGCAACAATGGAAACGATGGAATAAGCTCCATCTTTCCTGACAAATACATGGCAGCATGTTGGCATCAGGTTCAGCATGAGCTCACACCACCAATAAAAGTTTGGGGTCACTTGTTTTTGAAATGAAAGAAGGAAATATAACTCCAAACGGGTCAGAACAGCCTTAGTTAGTGTTGTAAATGGTTTAAATGGTCATTAATGGAATTTCCACACAGATGTACAGAAGAACAGCACTCTGTGTTCACTAATGCAGGGTTATCAGTGTAAAAGGACTGATCTTTAGGGAACATGTTTGTAATTATATTATCACAGCTGAAAATGTGTATATTTTGAAATGTGAAAAAATCAAATCAAGCAAAGATTGTTTTAACGTGTAATTTGTCGTGTCTGCACTATTTTCAGGCTAATGTAGGTTTGAAATGTTTTGCAAACCATGTAACATTTGAAACAGGGTCCCAGCTTTAACAGAAATAGGTTGCACGTTGAGTAATTAAGTTTTCTGTTTTCAGTAATCAGTTTGAAACATAATAAATGATGCTTCCGTGTTCTGCAGGAGCCTTTAAAACCCTGGATAAGGACAACAGTGGCACCATAGACTTGGACGTCAAGGAGGTAGCTCACTTCACTGTTCTCTCCTTCCCTCAGTCCTCAGAGTTTAACCCCTGCCTGGCTTCAGAGGTGGAGGGATGTTATAATCAGTGCTGCTTGCTTTGCCTGGGGCCACACAATGAGTGCGGTGACTTTATCCGTTCTGATCTTCTCTCAGCTGCGTTGTGACTTGGAGAATGAGAAATTATGTCCATGTGGTTTCAGTGATACTTCGAAAATGACTCTGTGTCTCTTTCTGTCTTCAGTGGCTTCAGCTGACGATGTATTCATGAAGGGAAGCTGCGGCAGAACATCACAGACGATAAAAGAGTCATCTCACCACACACACACACACACACACACACACACACACACACACACACAAACCCTAACCCTGACCTCACAACATGAGTCATGTTTGAAACCACACCACATCTGGAAATGGGACCAAAACGCTGATGTCGATGCTGCACCGTCATACTGCTGCCAGACAGCAGCGCTACAACGTACCCGTGTCGCAGATTTCATATTTCAAGACAAAAGATAAAAAGCTGGAGTTATTTGTCTGTTAAAACGAATAAAGACACGACAGACGTGTAGTTGTGTTTGTTCTTTTCTGAAACTAAACTATTTTAGTATATAACTTGGTTGTCGCCTGCGTCACGTCTGCCACAGAAGGCAAAAAAATACGCTTATGCCTCTTTTTCCATTTGAAGCTGACATCACTGTGATGTATCAGCTACAGCACAGTTTGTGTTTTCCAGCATATCAGTGTAAAGTAAAGGCCTTGCTTTTTGTAACAGCATTTATTTGCAGGTTGAACCTGTTCCAGCATCAACTCACTGTTTCATCTTCACTTAACCAGAAAAACTTAAGAGTGCAACAGTAACAGAACTAAAGAGAAATATGATTATCAAACCACAAACAAAACCTAACGCAGCTTTGGTAATGATTTGCAGAGCACCAAGGGAAAGTCATGGTGTCAGAAACAGTGGCTCATTATGTTCAGGTCGGGTTCATAGTAAGAGCCCATGTTTATTCTCCATATGGTCCCTGAATAGAGGAATGATGGCAGTTCATTAAAAATATGTTTCCCAAATCATTGTTTAGATTTACAGTCAAATAAAAATCAAATCAAATAAAAATATATTTAATACAGCTCAGATTATTACACGCACTGGTTTATGTTGTGAATTTATTAAAAAGTACTTTTGTTTGACTGTGTGTATGTGTATCTAAAGTATTTCATTATTATTATTAAGTTAATTTATTATTTCATTATTACATTTTCTATATCTGATATGGCATCATGCATTAGCTTCATGTTTGATACAGTACTACTCGTATAAAAGGATCAATCATGGTGACTTAATAATATCACGTTAATTGTAACATTTCCCATAATCACACTTTAATATTATTACTTTTAAATATGGTAAGTTACTAAGTACATTTACTCCAGTAGCATACTTAAGTACAATTTTTGAAGTACTTGTACTTTAATTCTATTTATTTATTTCAATCAGTCATCTGAATGTACTTTACAAAGTTTCAGACCTTACACAATATAAAAATACAGCTGCACAGGATTATATAGAAAAGCCAACAGAGCAGCATAAGGAGACAGTGGGGAGGAAAAACACAGGCAGTCTCAGGATGGGCAACCATCTGCCTCGACCGGTTGGCATGAATGGAAACCTTACTGGGTTATTTACATTTCAAGTTACTTTTACTTTTACTCTGCCATGGGTTATTTAAGAGCATTAGTTACTCATTACTCTGTGCAGGTTTATAAAAACTATAAAGTACTAAAACTCTGATGTATAATTTATGGATGAACCCTGTCACTATATCAGGTGTTAAAATCAGCTCCACCCTTACCCACTGCTGTTTCTGTTCCACAGTCTGTAGGTAACATCACATTTTACCATCATTAGTTACTAGTTACTAGTTACTAGTTACTGTTTCTGTTCCACAGTCTGTAGGTAACATCACATTTTAACTGATCTGGATCAGATTCTTTATGTTATCAACACTGCTGAAAATATTAGTGTTTACTAGTGTTACAGTACTTTTACTACTTGAATAGAAAAAAATCATACTACTTGAAGTATTTTTGTAGTCAAATACTTTTTTTACTTTTACTTATTTATACAGTATCGAGTATGTGTACTTTAAAAATCTCGGATTACTGTAATAATATCATCACAGTTAGGGGTGCGCTTGGTGAGGGGCGGGGCCGCGCGGATGAGAGGGGCGGCGCAGAGGACAGAGGGGAAGCAGAGATGCTGAGGAGGGACAGTGCCGGTGGAGCAGCAGCAGGGTGGAGCAGGACGGAGGCTGGAGGAGAAGAGAAAGTTACCTTGAAGAACCGCGGATGAAAGGTTGGTGTTTAACATCTGAGCGAATGCTTTTCATACACAGGAAAATAAAACTGCTGTAAATGAACTATATCCGCCCAAGTTTTGTCAAAACTTCTTGTAGTTACGTTCAATTAAAAACCAAGCAGCGCGTAGATGTAGCTCTGTGGTTAGAACAGATGTTCAATTACATTTAATTAGCAGCGATTAGTATCAGAAACAGTGAAGAAGAAGAGTCATTTCATTACAACAATGAACAGTGAGTGTGTTTAACAACAGGTGCACAGACCTGTCTTCCACTGTGTGTGTGTGTGTGTGTGTGTGTGTGTGTGTGTTACCTCACCCAGTGCCACTTGAATCATCTTCAGGCATCATCAGTCATATTTTATTTAAATTCAGTTTCTGCAGATTTGAGCTTTCCCTTCTACATCCATCATGTTTATGATATTAAAGCTATTCAAGCCTGACATCCTGTTTCTGAATCCATCTACAAACACCTTCGTTATTACCTGTAACGTCGACACAGAGTCAGTGTACACAGGTTCACATCACAACTGTGTGCGCCAGGTGACAGGAATGCTTCACTGCTGACTGTCGGCTTATTCACGAACCTGCCTGCTCTGGTGGACCAGGTCTTCCTGCCTCGATCCGAACGCTGAGCCACAGGCAGACAGACCTGAGGCTAAAACTGCAGCTTTCTTAGTGTCTGGCTGCAACAAAATGTTTGACGTTGACGTGCAGGCGCCTTTACCTGCCTGATAGTTTAACATGTTTATGTGATTTTATCCAGTAACTTTATTCCTTAAAGAGGAAAAGGTTTTGTTGTTTGAATTGAACTTAACTTAAGGTCACAGACACAGTTCTATTTTTTAGGCCAAAGCAAAGTCGAAGTGTCTCGATCAGTACTTAACCAGCTTGATTAAGATCCTTTGTGACCATCAACTAGAAAACTGCATCATCTAATAGCTGAGGTTCATATTGTTTCCACGCTGGCCATATTTCAGAGCCTATAGGATGTTCAGTGAGACTGTGCTACTGTGTTTTATCTTTTCTATTCTTCCTTCTTGTCCCTCCTTCCTCTTCTTTGTACCAGCAGGTGGTGATTAGTGGTTAGGCCTAATTATAATCGTGAGGCTTGGTAACACAATGTCTAAAAAGAAAAGTGTGTGTGCGGAGGAGATAGAGTAGGCAGAAGGAGTGTTTTCCTGGTACTGTGAGGACCCAACACCTGGTTGGACACTGACATTGTGTAGGTCATGTAATCAGAGAGGAGAGGGTAATTAGAAGAGAGAGTAGAGATTGAGATTCTGTAGGATATGCTGATGTTAATAACTCTTCATCAGCCTGAACCATACGCTCGCTGTAAACCACTTGTTTGGTGTTTCTGTATTATGTGGAAGGGTTTTAATATAAACTCGGTATAAAAACGCACTTTTTAAAAACCTGACTTTATTGTATTTGGATAATTTATGTCAGACTTGAACATAGATTCACGCTGTGGAGGACACTGGCTACTTGCTAACAAATTAACTGCGGTTTCTGGTGTTGACTGGATCAACTCCTGGAAGCCTTCATGGTTTTATCAGGGTTACAGTCCGTCTGCATTTATGGCGAACAGTATTAGACAGATAGTTTTAAATTAAAGACAATAAAACTTAAGTTGCAAATCTGTTGGAGGTGAAATCCATGTTCAGTTGGGTTAAGGTCTGGTCCAGTGTAAAACCTTCCAGTTCCAGTT
Organism: Helostoma temminkii; assembly: GCA_900302695.1. Lineage (NCBI taxonomy): Eukaryota > Metazoa > Chordata > Actinopteri > Anabantiformes > Helostomatidae > Helostoma > Helostoma temminkii. Next base: position 32,345 of record OMLM01012569.1, read on the forward strand.
CCAGTGTACAGTTGATTATTTTGCATCATTGTTTTGCTGCATAATAAAGCTTCTATCAATTAGTTTTGATGCGCGTTGTGTTTCTGTCCGCCTCTGAATCCATCTGCTGCAGCCATGAGTTCTGTCGTCGGTAAAGATCAGTGAGACTGTTCCAGAAGCAGCCATGCAGCCCAGCCCATCACTCTACCCCCTGCCAGGCTTTACAGATGAGCTTGTATGGTTTGGATCATGAGCAGATCCTTCCCTCCTCCACACTTTGGCCTCTCCATCATGTCAGTCGAGGTCCACCTTGGGTGATGAGAGGTTTGCATTGTAGCATGGCTTCTGTGTTCCTGCTGATGAAGTCTTCCTCACACTGACTGTTGTTTCACAATGCTTCTGTCATCAGCTCTGGTTATTTTCTTTGGCTCACCTGTTGTGTGTGTCTTGCTCAGTACACCAGTGGTTTCTTTCTCATTCAGGACAGGCCACATTTCTGTATTGGCTGTGCCCAGCGTTTGTGCAGTGCCTCTGAGGAACAGCTCTCTGGTCTTCATGTTGATTTATCCTCTTAACAGCAAATGCAGTGTCAGTCTTTGTAAATAATAATTTTTGCTTTCTTTGCTGCAGTCTGATCAAGTCACCTGGGACTGAACACACACACACTCAGGCCAACATGGCGTCAGGCCCACCGATCTTGACAGAGCAGGAGGAGCTACAAAGGAGAGCCAATCAGATCACAGATGAGGTAAGAGATTTCTTTTTCTAGAAAATCATGAACACTTCCCATGATGAAAGTTATCCTAGCTGAAATTGTTGATTGTTGGTTGTTGAAATATGCAGAAAGAAAAAAATTACACAGCCACCAATTATTTACAGCCTCAAAGTTTGTAAGAAGGAGTTTGGGGTTTATAGTGGAACAACAAAACACAGGACTTTGTTGTTATATACTGGACTCGAGCTAAAGTCTCCTGTGGCAGTTTTTTGTTATTGTACATTAACAAATGAACAGTCATGTACAATAAACGCTCATATGTGTTGTACTGTATGAGCTAGTTGGGACGAATGATCGACTCTATTGGCGTTAAAGTTGAAGGATTTGTTGGACATTTAAAATCAAGCCAAACAAGTTCATCTTCTTACTGTAGACTGGCTTCTGACCAAAACAGTGCCACATAGGCTTTTACACCAAAAAGTGTGATCGATGTGGTCTGAGTCGTTTTCACACGTGAACTCTGGACAGTGTCAGGAGAATAAGCCATTGTTCAGGGTTCTTGTCAGAGTCAGACATGTTTTCACAAGTGTAGAAACTCTACTTGGTTTCAGTAAAGTATGAGGTGACACAGTGGAGTAGACACTCTGACATTACCCAGACTCTGTACCAGGAGGTTCAGAGCATAACGACCAGGTGACCTCTGGGCCGCCCGACTCTGACATTTGCCTTCTAACATGCAGCACCTGGGTAGTGTCTAGATGTGTTCAGGGTTCTGAACAGGTCGGTGTACAAAACCCAAAGTTATTAAGTTTATAAACATTATCATTTCTTAACAGTGGATTTGAAATAAAACAATCTACATGTGATTGAATTTTAGACTTTCAAGTTAACTTTTAAAGGTTTCACAAAAATATGGCATTTACTGTTTATGAATTACATACATTTCAAAAGTATTTGGGCAAAGTGACATAACTGTAAATATAACCATAATGTTTAATATCTGGATGAAATCCTTTGCATTGAATAATTACCTAAAGTCTGAGCCTCAAGGACATCATAAAATTCTGAGCTGGAAATGCTTTACCAGGCCTTCACTGCAGCCATCTTCAGTTGCTGCTTGTTTGTAGGTTTTTCTGTCTTCAGTAACTAAAAACACTGCAGAGTTGGGTAGTAATTAGTTACATTTACTTCATTACATTTACTTGAGTAACGTTTTGAGAATAATTTACTTATAGGAGTATTGTTACTGCACCTTTTTACTTTTACTTGAGTAGATTTGTGAAAAAGAAACAATACTCTTACTTCTCTACATTGGACTACATTCGACTCAATGCTTTTTTGTTTGAATTCTTTATTTTTACCAGAGAGATGCCACCAGTGGATCCACCACATGACCAATCAGACATAGAAACAATAATCACATGACTCCATGTTTCCCTTACACACAGTGTAAAAGAACAGCTCTATAATGTGTCTTCTGTGTCTGCCAAAACAAAGTGACATTTCTGTAATATTTGGAGGACATGTGAATATACAGTATACAGTATATCTTGTCTCTGGAAGTAGTTTGCACTGTTCAAATATACACCTGTTACCTACAGTAGGTGTTAGTTTCAAAAGCTTTACGTTGTGAAAAAGTGAGATTTGGAAATTTGTGTTTTTGCCTTAATTTGTTATTTTGTAAAGATGTTATTTATTTTTTAAGTCATTTTTTGGAAAGTGACATGATATGATATGATATGACTGACATGATATTTTTGTCTGTATGATTCAGGGAGGCACAGTAGTTAGCACTGTCGCCTCACAGCAAAAAGGTTCGGCCAGGGTCTATGTGTGTGGAGTTTGCATGTTCTCCCCGTGTCTGCGTGGGTTCACTTTGGACACGGTGTGAATGGTTGTCTTCGTCTATATGTGGCCCTGCCATGGACTGATGAACTGTCCAGTATACCCTGTCTCTCGTGCTCCAGATAGCTGGAATAGGCTCCAGCAACTTTTCTCTTCCATCATTCTGGTACAAGTTAATCTTGGTTTCATTAGTCCAAGAATCTGATTCCAGAACAATAAATCATTTTGTTGGATGTTTTCTGGCAAAGTCCAATCAGCTTTCCTGTTTTTGAATCTTATAAAAAGTTTGCACCTTTTTTTAAACCCTCTGTATTTACATTCATGAAGGTGTCTCTTGATTGTGGATTAATGACAGTGATCCCACTACCTTCTTCAGAGTATTATTGGCTTCTGCTGATGTTGTGAAGGAGTTTTTTTTTACCAAGAAAAGGATTCTGTGGCTTTCTTTCTTTATAAGAATGTATCCAACTGTTCATTTGGCCACACCTGAGGTTTTGCTCTCTCTTATAGATTGATGTTGTTTTTCAGCTTAATGATGGTCTCATTCACTTGCATTGAGATCACCTTGGATTTCATATTGGCGCCTCCAGTAAAACAGCTGCAAAATGCCAACTCAATACCTGATATAAGCTCCAGACCTTTGATCTGCTTTGTTTGTCTAGAAGTAATGAGGAAATGGACCACACCTGGTCAATTAATTCAATTCTTGTCGATTAGTTTGCCCACACACTTATGACCCCTGAAAATGGATGTATGCTGCTCAAAACGTTTAGATCATGTGGATTATAAAAACACCATTGTAGAGCTGCTGATGGAAGTGTCAAACCTTTCACCACCACACACATTAACAGCACCATGAGAGATTTACTCCTCATCAGGGCAGTTTCAAAACTACGTCTCGGAGGGATCATACTAATGAGACAGGATCAGTGTTGCTGTGCCACAACCTCAGTGCTCTGCCTGAAGAGTGTCCCTTTAAGGGCTCATAGCTCACCTGGTTGCCATAGAGACACCTGGTCTCCCAGTGCAACGGTCTGCAGAGAAACAGCAGGCGTGTATGAGGTCATACACTCAGCATAGGGTGGTGCTGAGCGCGCACACACACACATACACACACACACACACACACACACAAACAGCAAGGAGTGGAAACACAGGGAGAGATCATTTCTGTGTTTGGCAATACTGAACAGTGTAAACTCTAACTATGTGTGTTTATCGCTGTCTCTTGGTCTTTGAAGGCTCTAAAAGCTCAGGATAAAACAGCAGTTGAATAAATGTATATATATATATATATGTATATGTATATGTATATATATTTCTGCCTATATATATATTATGTATATATGTAGTTTTTTCTCCTTGACTTAGAGTTTAGCTTGTTTTGTACCTCACTTGTAGGTCGCTTTGGATAAAAGCGTCTGCCAAATGACTAAATGTAAATATATAATAATAGTTATAAATATAATCTGTTTGTGCGTCATTCAGTTGACCCTAACTGCCTAATTTACTTTTCTTTTCGTTGATCAAAATTTGAATGGGACATGCGTGATCTGTGTTTTTAGTAGCATTTTGGAGGAAAGATCATGTACTTTTATATTACCTACAAGGAAAAAGACAAATTTCCTGATTTTGTAAGTTCCATCATTGAGCTTTGCACTAATTATCCAGGTTATAGTATTTAATTGGAATGAATTTATATTTACTAATTGTTAGGAAGTAAATGTGTATTAAAGTGGCCTTTGTTGTGTCTTTCAGTCCCTGGAGAGCACGCGGCGGATGATGCAGCTAGTTGAGGAGGTACACTCCCACACACACACGTACTTACAGTTTAGTTTAATAAGTTAATCCCATTTCCCAAAAGGCATTTGTATTGTCTGTCGTCCAGGTCACCACTGGTTTCAGATTTTGTTTTGTTTATGCATCATAATGGCTTGGTAGAACTAATGTGTATAATGTTTTTTGTGTTTTTATGCACTTCCTCCTCCAGAGTAAAGATGCTGGCATCAAAACTGTGGTGAATTTGTATGAACAAGGAGGTAATAAGTTCTACTTTATCTTTCCTTAAAGTCTCCTCTTCAGTGCATCTGTCAGAATGTTTGCACACACCTTCTCCTTCAGTTCCTTCTTTATTCTCAACATTGTACATTAATACTGAAGACATCCAGCTATGAAGGTATGGAATTATGCAATCAACAGAAAGTGTTAAACAACCTAGAATATATTTTATATTTGCAATCCAACAATGTAGCCACCTTTTGCTTTGACACACATCTTGGCATTCGCTCAGTCAGCTTGAGCTTGCGGCGGATGATGCAGCTAGTTGAGGAGGTACACTCACACACACACACATGTGGTGTTGCTGGTTGCCTCTCCACCACTCTCCGGTCCAACTCATCCCAAATCATCTCAGTTGGACGATTGTGGAGGCCAGGTTATCTGATGCAGCACTCCATCAATCTTCTTCTTGGACAAAAAGCTCTAACATAACCTAGAGGTGTGTTTGGGGTCATTATTCTGATGAAAAACAAATGATGCTCCACACATTGGCAGACAAGGACATAATCCTGCCTTGATGAAAAAGAAGTCTCTCCTTCATGAAACAACTATTCTTACAAGCAGAAGAAGAAGAGGAGGAAAACTAGTTTTTTGCACAATGTGAGGAGGTATCTGAATTGAAATCCATTCTGGGTGACTACATCGTGAATGAGTGTGAAAAGGTAGCGTATAGGGACAATGTAAAATATAATAAAATCATAAGATATAAAACACATTGCAGGTTAGTTATCACAGTTCTGTGGTAATTTCAGTGTCTTCAATGTAAATGTACAATGTTGAAAATAATAATAATAATAAAAAACATTGATGGGTTGGTAGTATAGTTTCACAGAAAGACAAAGCTAATTCGTACCTCGTATGAACAAATGCTGCAGACTAATTTTAAAGTCCTATTGGTCCAATTTACACATTTGTTTCAGTAGTTTTCAAAGAGAAAAAACTTTGTTGTTGCAGAGTAATATCAGACTTTGAACAACAAATTGTGTCTGATCAATTGCTAACATTGAAATTATGTTAACTCTTTGTTTATGGGGAATTTCAGCATAGCCTGTACATCGTGCTGCAGCAATCTGATCAGTCAGAAAAAGCACACCATATCTCTACAGTTGTAACAAAACCATAGACACCAGCACCATAAAACTCCCATTCTTAACAGAGCAGTTGGAACGTATTGAGGAAGGCATGGACTCCATCAACAGAGACATGAGAGAGGCAGAGAAGAATCTCACAGACATGGCCCAGTGCTGTGGTCTGTGTATCTGGCCAATGAGGAAGTAGGTCTGGTTTCTGAGATCAACTGGTGCCCATTTCCATTAAACAACACTTCCTCCATGTACCCACCCATCCTGTAATATTCCAACAAAGCTAATAAACAGGGAAAAGAGTTGAAATAGTCTCAAGCTGCTCTGACAAAACAAGTTTCTTTGGTGCTCACAAAGCTCCAAGTTGTTCAGCTAATGGTTGCGGTATACTTAAGGTAGAGCTACATAAATACATCAGTTACAGCCACGTAATCTGCGCCATTGTTTATATACTTTCTGCGGGCAATTTAGAGTCTCCAGTTAATCTGACTGCATGTCTTTGGACTGAGAGAGGAAGCCACAGTGCCCGCAGAGAACCCGGGACCTTGCTAACTACTACACCACATCAACAATAAGCTTTTAGGAGTTTCAGCTGTACAGCAAAACACAGTACTTACAGAAGTACAGTGTTAACATAATGGAATTTATATTATAGATAGGACTAGATTACTGTGACTGTAGGGTAGTGCCTCAGCAGTTGTACCTATTACTAGTCAACCACATATCCATTTGTTCCAGATAAGAAATAGAAAGCAACACTTGTAACTTTAAAGTACAATAAAAACATAGGATAAATACATATAAACAACACTGGTATATACTTATTAGTTACTTAAATATTGTCATCAGGACTTTAAAATAACTATTATTCACAACACTGGATACATTGCATACACACTGGAGCACAGTCGTATTTTAATAATAGTTTATCTATGTTCAGATGTTCAGAAAGATGTTCAGAAGAACATTGTAACATCTCTGTGCATCTATCTTTAAATGATCTAAATATCATTCTGCATTTCTACACTTCCACTGATGTGGCACACCAATCAGCCACAACATTAAAACCACTCGGTGTGTTTCACTTTATAGTTGTTACACTTCCTCAGGTCCAGTCTTTCGTTAACGTTGCACAACTCTTTGTAATTCTACCGAGAGCTGACAGAGGAACCATAATGGAACTGGGCACCACGGCTGGAGAGCAGCCAGCAGATCAGTGCTCACTGTGGCTTAACTTAGCCCACTATGGCTCCAGTTTGCAGAACAGTAGTTTTCTGTGATTTGTATTTGTGTATTTTGTTGGTTTTTAGTTTTGAGTAACCCTTGTTCAGTCATTAGTGGCTGTGTTTCAGTGCAGCTGTTGGGCTTTGGCACAATAGTTGGTGATTTTATTCCTTTTGTGCATTTTGTTTTGCCTCCACCACCATCCTCTCCCTGGATTCTTCCAACTATCTGTTCTCCTCCTTCTCCTCCTTCTCCTTCCTCTATCCCACTGCCTTCCTTCTCCTTTCTGTCTTGCTCTTCTTCTCCTTTCTCCGCCCACCCCCTTCGCCTCCTCCTCCTCCCATAGAACAGCTGGAGCGTATAGAGGAAGGCTTGGATCAGATCAACTCTGATATGAAGGAGGCAGAGAAAAACCTGACCGACCTGGGCAAGTGCTGCGGCCTCTGCTCCTGTGATAAGTAGGTGTGGGTGTGTGCGTGTCTTTCTATAGCTGCGAAGACACATTTTGGACTGTTGGATGGTTAGTTTCAGGGTTAAAATCAGGTTTAGGTCAGAGGGCAAGGGTGCAACTATAGAAAGACAATTGTGTGTGTTAGTTCACATTGCATGTGTATAATGTGCACTGAGAAACACTGATTTAGCTTTTTTGTTGCCTGCTTGCTTTGCTGCTATGAGGATGGATTTACAGCGCTTTAGATTTCATCTTTGTTTTTGCTATTCACATAAACCCACACTGCAATCAGAAATATTTGTTCTGATCCATCAGACTTAAGGCCTTTGAGGAGAGTGGCGCTTACAAGGCAGTTTGGGGTAGAAGCTCCAGTCAGGATGGCGTCGTGTCCAATCAGCCGCCATCGTCCAGAGTCGTTGACGAGAGAGAGCAAATGATCATGAGCGGAGGATACATACGACGGTAAAGAGTTTAATAAAGTGTGCCGCTGTCGACAGGATGGATGATTGTGTGTGTAGAGAAGCAGCTGCATGGTGACTGCGTGTTTGCTCTTCTGTAGAACAGACTGACATGTAATACAACCAGTTGTCAGCTGACCAAACACAGTATATGACCACTAACACACACACACACACACACACACACACACACACTTGCTGGATTCAGATACAGTAAAAAATACAAGCTGGTTGTGATATAAGATGGTTTTCCTGCTTCGTCCTGCTGTGTCTCAGGGTGACTAACGACGCCCGCGAGGACGAGATGGAGGAGAACCTGGCTCACGTCGGTAGCATCATCGGAAATTTGAAAAGCATGGCACTGGACATGGGCAACGAGATCGACACGCAGAACGTCCAGATCGAACGCATACAGGGCAAGGTACTCCTGACACACAGGGGCGTGCCTCATCATACCGTCCACGATAACACCAGTGTAATTTCATAGAAAAATGTCATTTGGTTAATTTATGATCTAGCAACACAATCAACGTATGATGACACATTAACACAAGCCTAATGCCTAATGTGAGAGCAGTGTGTCAGCCTCAGGTGATGTTTCTCCCAGAGAATGGATGTTTGCATGGAGTGATGCTGCTACGTTTTTAAAGTCCGTCTGAAAATGATTAATTACTAAACTGAACAACGCTGTTCAGTATTTGTTCTATATCATCATAAATATTATAGTAGATTTTCATGAAACATTGTGATATAATGTTGAGGCTATATCGCCCACTGCTACTGACACGTTACAGAAGTTTCACAAAGTGTCAACAAACATGTCACAGAGCACAATCAAATGGCAAATCACTTATTTACAGGATTATTTCAGTTTTCATCTTTACTCGAGGTCAATGGCCTCCAACAAGACTGAAACTGCTTTCACACATACACTTTCACAGTCTGCTTGGATTCAGTGAGTTATGGTCTCTGTAGAGAGAGCAGGAGGGACGACGTGACATAAAAGGTTTACTGTGGAAATCAGTTGTGTTTTGTTTACAGCACAGATCACATGATTATAAATGATGCGTAATGTTTATAACCTCAGTTTCATCAAGGACAGAAGCTCGATACATACGGGTTGACTCGGATGTTTGCTTTCGCACATGCGTCTCAGCCAAATAAAGTCCAGAGCCCAGTGCATGCGTGAAAACAGATCAAATACAGACAGACCAGCATTCGCACTTCTGAAGCTGAATAGTATGAAGCCAGAGGATGATACAGCTAATGACTCAGCATTAACATGCAAACTGAAAATTTTGTTTACTTAGGCAAAACGCTTTGTCCACGAGAACAGGTTCCACCATGTGCAAGGGAGCAGCACTGTTTAAGGGAAAACAGCCTGGACGGTAGATTCAGATACTCTATAAGACATGTTCACACCGTTGGCTCCTGTTTTCTAGAATCGTACCGTGCATCAGTACGATTAGCCAGAACCATTAGAGCTACAGCTGAGGTTAATCACGCCTAAATGACATATTAAAGCTTTTAGACGACTCGCGACAGTTGAATCTGAGCTCAACATTTCCTGTTTCTTTTTCCCGCCTCTCTCTGCAGGCGATCCTCAACGTGTCCCGCATCGACGCCGCCAATCAGAAAGCGAACAACCTCATGAGGCGATAGAAGGACACTCTTCTATTTTACCTTCCGATTCACTGTATTTGCTAAACAAAAAAAAACTGTTTTTGCATGCCGTGCCAATGTGCTGCCGATGATATCATCTGCCTTTAGCATTTTTATAAGGAAAATGTTCTGTGATGTTCTCTCGTTCCTACAGGTGCGATCAGTCCAATACTGTCAGTAGTGAGGTTACGGTGACCTATGAGGAGTCATCATCTTTTATTTTGTGTTGTATCTAATTTATTCCTGCATATTCTGATAGGAAGCCATGACATATCCCTCTGAAATATGTATTTTCCCCTGGAGCTGAGTTTTAATGATCCCTGTGGGGAAACTGGGTCAGTGCAGCAGCATGGTCACCACCAGCAGCAGCAGCAGAGAGCAAGTCAAGTCGAGAACTGATCCGAAAGGGCAACAGGACGGAGATGACCTCAGCGACGGGCGGCTCAGTGTGCACCACAAGCCAATAAGTGGACTGTGTCTCCTGTCGGCGGATAGAAAACTCCTCAGTGTCTGCAGAAGATGTCCACATTTAAAAAAAGCTAAACTCCCAATGTAAACATGCCTGCACAGCACACACACCCTCCCCTTTCTCCAGTCTGAAATGTTACACAGTGGTGGAAACACGTGCATGAGGGCGTCCTCTGCAGGCCCAGCAGGGAACTGCCCACAAGAAGGAAACACGCGTTTGTCCCCAGGGGAGGATCTCTGGCGACACCAAGCGGCCAAACACGAGCCTGCTCTTCCTGACATCATCTCCGTGTGCATGCTGATAGAAAATGGTGGTGACGTGAAGACTTCTTGCAGAAGAAGAAGGAGGAGGAACTGGTTAACTTACTGAAAATTGGTTCTAATTAATGAGCTTTCAGCCCCAGTGCTGCCCACAGACAGACAGTCACATTGTGGTGTGGAGGAACGCTGGGATCCACATGCTGTGGTTTGTGTTGTCAGTCACAGTGCAGCTCATGACCTTTGCTGACCTGAACAGGCCTCAGTGCTCATCTCACACAGCCATAATTAGTAATAATTAATGCAGCTGGGATGTGATTTACTGCTGCAACACGAAAGTTGTGAATAAAAACGTGTGTTAAACCTGAAGTGCGTGGAGTGAGATTGATTGATTCAGTCAGGAGTTGGAGGAGTGTGGGATCGTGTCGGGGGCTGCTCATTAAACAGCACACGCGTGGGCTCAATGCGCAGAACTCGCGCTGGACGCGTCGGGAAGTGGCGCTGCTTGGTGCACTGTACCTGGGGCAGGTGGGGGCGCGCGCAGGGGGCTCGAAATGTTGCGCGTTCAAGGAAGAAAAAAAAAACCCACACGTTTCTGTCGCTCTGCGGCGCCTGCGCAGTCGCGTTGTTCTCGTCACTCCGAACTTTCGGGAGAACCACGGAGGAAGGAGGGGAGAGAGAGAGAGAGAGAGAGGGAGAACAACGCCATTTTCCTGGTAAATATTCTT